>JAQIWR010001934.1:0-12337 GCA_034695945.1 Glomeris hexasticha
CCGACGGCACTTTCGGTAAAACGCTCATAACTTTGTTTACTCTTTTTTCACAGGATTTTCGAATGTCCCATCGTTATCAGGGACACAAACACTCCTTACACAAGGATTATCGTAGACCCTGTCAGTTCACCTTTAAGAACCTTTCCCTCCCCCACGCCCACATTCCGGGGATATGGGTGTCTGAGTGGGTGGCATGGCCAGCCATCTGACGTACGTCAGTCGGCAGTTGTGTCAGTTGGCGGTAACATGGTGTCACTTGTTGATTATAGGCCAATGGCCTCATGGGCCCAACCCCCTTGACCATGACTATATAAGGTTGTGTAACGTGGGCAAAAGGGTGGTCGTCGCTGTTCTAAGTGCGATTGTTGAAACCGCTGCGTACCATTACTGTCCTTCCAAAAAAAGTTTGAGCTAGGGCCATGCCAATGATGAATTTGAAGGGGTGCACGATTGCAGTTTGTGGCAGCATTTCCAATCGCCGTTGTGCGGCACAGCCTGCGCACCTGCACCGTGCACCCCTTCAAAACTGGTAATTGGCATGGTCCTAGCTCAATCTTTCATTGCAAGGACAGTTTGGTCTTACAGAGTCTCCGAATTTATTTCCGAGTCAACGCTCCATGGTATAGTCTGAGTCAGCAAGTTAGGTAACGGTTGCGAAGAAAGTTAGTTACAACTTGAATTGTACAAAAAGTGATAAAATGGTTGACATGATATTAAAGATAATTAATTTGTAAATTGGAATTATTTTCCCATGTTAATTTTTCACTTTCGCTTTAACACTAACACAAATAAACTCATTTCAACTGTGTAATTGAGTGAAGTGTCAAATGGGGGCATGCAGGTAGTCCGATGAGGACAGCATAGTTTACATGGCAGTCAATTGCGACTTTCTCTGTCAAACTGACAAACAGGAAATAAGTTCAAACTCTGCATAAATATTTGCAATTCGTGCAAAAATCGTAAAACATTGCTGAAATAGTACGAAATACCAATTTTAATATTTCAAGTATTCGTACAACAAATTCATTCGTCAATCAATAGTTATCAAAATTTGGCCCCATTTAATCACAACATTTTATAATTTAAATCTAGGAGCAATGCTCTTTCACTATGTAATATATGTATTAGTGAAAAGAAATTCTTGTTCACATTAGCCATAAGCCAATAGTGATTGATTTGCAGTGTAATTAAAAGAACTCTTGAATGAACCCTACCCAATTCATTACAAATTTAAACATTTTGTTGACTCATGGTAATTAATGTAAGTTCCAAAATAAGACACCAGAAGTTTTTCACAATTTATATTTTGTCAAAAAAGGGTACATCATCTTACCTGTCTATGTTTACACCTATCAATGATTGACCCATGTATATCAATGGTAACCTGTCTATTGTGGACCTATAGCTATCAACGTTGGACCTGTCTATTGAAGACCTATCAATGTTAGACCTATCAATGGAGGACCTATCAATATATATTTAGCTAACCTATCAATGGAGGACCTATCATACAATATAGGACCTATCATACAATGGAGGACCTATCATACAATGGAGAACCTATCCATACAATGGTCACCCTATCAATGATGGACCAATCTATTATGGACCTACCAATGTTGGACCTGTCTATTGTTTACCTATCTCTGGTGAACCAATCAATGGAGGACCTATCAATGGAGGACCTATCAATGGAGGACCTATCAATGGAGGACCTATCAATAAAGGACCTATCAATGGAGGACCTATCAATGTTGGTCCTATCAATGTTGGTCCTATCAATGTTGTCGAGATCTATTCATGGGGGATGATTTTAATTTCTTTCTAAAATTTATAGTATAATTTGTTAAAACCTCTCTATGCTAGAAATCACATCAATGATGGAACAATTGCCATTCCACCATAAACAGGTTTCACTGCAGTTAAATCAATAGGAATAGGTTCAAAGTAATAATCTAATTTCATCAGCAATTTCTTTTCCTCGAAATTTAACAAACTCAAAATGAAAATACTGGCCAACCCAGCTAGACAGTTGCTGGTTCTCTTTTTACTACGTACAGTTGGGTAGGTGAAATATTAAATTCTAGCCTGAGGTCAATCGTGATTTAACTGATCGTATCGGAGATGTTCCGAGAGTGTTTTTAGGTTTATTGCTTGCAAAGCCATTTATTTTATAAGAAGAATTTTCGCTCGACCCACTTCCTCAATTGCAGAAGACAAAAAGGTAAGATTCAGGTGAGAGGTGAAACGGTACAATGGCGTGAAGAGCTTGTAATCGCTAATAGGGGGCGCTCCATGGGAAGTCCTTGCTTTAAAATTATGGGCGCAGCGCCCTCTTCAAAATTACTTCCGAAATAAACAGCCCGGATGAAGATGTCGGTTCTTTCCAAGAAAATTCATAGTTAAAACGTATCTAAACAAATACCTGCTGAGCATTACAAATTGGGGATTTTTAACTCTCATGCTATACCAGAATTGTTCCTATACACTGACATGTTACCATTGGGGTCCAAATGGTAGAACGGACCCCAATGCAGTTTAAAGGTTATATTTTCCATGTAAACAATTCTAAAATTCTGATAATACTTGATTTCACATAAAATTATCGAGTTTTATAGGTTTTACTTTATTATAAATATGATCAATTGCATAAAAATACTGCAGTTTGTACCATATAACAGCACTTGTTTTCATAAACTTACACAAAACTGCAATTGTATGGTTTTTGTAATGGAAAGCCTTAATGATATAAGTTATCATTTTGGCTAGCAATTCAGCTAAAAATAAATTTGGCTTTTTTATTGTTTTGCACTTTCTGACAATAACTTTCTTGGTTGTTTGTGATTGTCTAGTTTCATTTAGGCAACATCATTTAAATCTGTGACAATATTTTTGTTGCAACTACAATTTAAAGTTTTTTTTATAGGTTTTATAGACTATTTCTAAGAAAATAAAGATCTGAAATTGAAATATATGTATTTATAGGTTTTATATTGAGAACCCTGCAATATGCATGGACCCCACTATTAACAAAGGATTAAAACAGGCGCCATAATGGAGTTAAAAAATTTATTGAAGTTCACTATTTCCATATAAGAAAACAAAGACAATTGAAGATTAATGTACAGGCTGCGCCAGAATTACCTCGCCGATTTGGGAGGAGCGTAGCTAGGGGTCGGGTGGGAGTACAGCAGTGGGGATGGTGCCGTTGGAGGGCTGTGTTAATGCCATTTTCAGTTATAACAATGATTTGGGTAGAAAAGCTTCGCTCATTTGCTGTAGAGGAGTTTTATCAAAATGGTAGTTCGCCGATAACGATGTATAGCGTGCCACATTTTCTGGTTGTGTTGCATTCTGTGGTCAGCCAGTAAATTCCTGTTTAATGCTAACATTGTTTGTCCGGATAAAAAACTATTTAAAATCTTATGTCAAACGTCAAACAAACAAGTTGTGCATTAAAAAGTAAATCTACTGACTGACCTCAGACTGCAACATTACCAGGAGATTTGCACGCTGCTTCATTCGTTTTCAGTGAACACCATTTTGATAAAACTCCTCTACAGCAAAAGCGTGATGCTTGTCTGTCCAAGTCACGCTATGAACTGAAAATGGCATTAAGACAGCTCTACAACGGCACCATCTCCACTGCTGTACTCCCACCCTACCCCTAGCTACACTTTTCCTAAATCGGGGAGGTAATTCTGCCGGACCCAGTACTTTTGAATCACCCTGTATATTTCTAATATATTCAAATCACATACGTTCTACAGTGCATAAAGTATGGTTTTAAATGTTCAGGTCACTGAAGAATGCACATTACAATTCAGATGAAATATATCCCAACACTGAACAAAAGGAATCCAGTAGTTACATAACACGTACGAGACAATTGGGGAAAAATCCATGTGTACTAAAAATTTCATAAAACAAAGGACTTCAAAAAGAAACGAGTTATGATTTGTGCAATATGAATTATGCATTCTGGACAGATTTGACATCTCGCTTTCAAAAGGTTAATAGGTGAAGTCATGACCTAAATTCTTGACTTTAAAACAGCAAGAACATGTATTTCGTCCGAAACTTATGCAATAAGCAAATGCTATCCATATACGTAAATGTGTTATGTATTATACAAATGAGAAATTATTACAAATTGCATGCATGAAACGCTTTCAACTACACCGAAATGCTCGGAAAACAATGTGCCAATTAATGAATAAAACATTGTAAAACAGGAATTTCAAGAAAATATGCACATTTTAATGCAGAAAGCGATTTAATAATTATCTCATTTCATATACCAAGGTACTAGTACTGCATGTGTATTGCATTTCAATAGATAACATTGCCTTTCAATTTGTAAATATACCATATGTCCGGTTAGCTTGCATGGCTAATGCTGCACGGCGCCATCAAGTGCACATTTTATAAACTTTTGCATATGAAATTTTGGTATGACAATTGTTATTCCACTAATTAGCAACAACATTGAAGGTTATCACTTTCAACAGGTTTCACTACTGTACACCTTTTTCCCAGTGCCAGTTAAGGTTGACAATCCAAAAACTTTTGCCCCCTGGTGGCCAAACGCCGCTAGCTGAAGCGCCCTGGTAGCGTGCAGGCAGTGTGCGCACATTTTAAATTGTTTCAGGAAAACTACAAAAGGAATACAGGAAACCGTTAAATAGTTAAATGCAGAATACAGTCTTACATTTTACTGATAAATTTGAGCGTTGTAGTTAAATTGCACTATTTTTGCGGGGATCCGAAACTGTTGAAAAGTATTTGATGAAAGTTTAGGAGCACAGCAAAAGTCGTACAATTTAACTACAATGCTCAAATTTATTAGTAAAATGTAAGACTGTATTCTGCAACTCATCATGTAACGATTTCCGGTATTTCATTTTTAGTTTTCCTGAGAAAAAAAAATATAAATGTGCACACACTGCCTGCGTGCTAAAAGGGCGCTTCTGCTAGCGGCGTTTGGCTACCAGGAGCAAAAAATTTTAGATGGTCAACCTTAAACTAATTTTATAGTAACAGCTTTTCTTAAACTTACTCAAATTGCATATTATATATTTTCATCAATTTCCCTAAATCATACAGGTTTTGAAATAATGTTGACAAATTTCATTAGTTTTCTTTGAATTTTAGCTCAAATCTAAATTCTTCAATATTTCCAGGTTTCACAGGTTTCCTTGAGTGGCAAGAACCCTTTAGAAACTATAGGGGTATGGCTTTACTGTGCAAACAATTTGAACTAAAGTTGGTTTTAAATTAACAACAGAACCTCAGGAATAGCATAAACTACAGTAACAAAGTATTACTATTTAAATAAATGTTTTTTCAAGTTAAGAGTGCTTTCACTTCACCACAATGGAAATTCAAATGCACAGTTCATGGGATTTGATAAGATGATGTGAAACTGCTCACCTGTAATTCAGCGGTTATATATGCTCGTTCATTTCACATCAGCGCTCACCCCGGTGGAATGGTGAACTATAAAAAGAGGGAAAAGAAGAAAATAAAAACAAATTAAGAAGATCGTCAAGTAACAGAAGAAAGTGAGTTTGATATTTTTTGTAGATCAACGCCCGCAAGGCGGTTGTGCCAATTCTCAAAACTAATTTCTTCACGCCATGACACAAGTTAAAAAAGAAACACTAAAACATTTTACTTCCACTAAACAACGCTGGCAAACAGCCATAACGGTGTAAAACTTCCTAGAAACAGACAATAGACCTAATTTACCAAAAGCTAATCACGCAAAATTTCACTCCGTTTCAAAATGCCTCAACAAAGCGTGTTAACCGTGTTGATGACGTCACATGATCTGACTGCAAAATGGCCGACACTATTCACTGTCACTCGTGCAAAAACGAGTCCTTCAATGCTCCACATCATTCTCCCAGACATATTGCAGACAAATGCATACAAGAATCGATGCAATATGTATACAGTTAAACCTGAGAACTTGACTGTTAGTTTTCACTGTACATAACTACTTTAAAGATTTTGGAGTTGAACCGCGCCCTTCTGATTGTACTGCATTGCAAACTCGGAATGAACTTTATTACATATATGAAGCTTCAAAACTGAAGCTTCAAAATCAAAAGCAACGCTAAAAGCATTGTGACGTCAAAAAACAAACAAGCTACTGAATTAGTAATGTTGCATGCAGCATGCTGCAGCTGAAAACTTTAACCGAGACAAAAAGAAATTGCATGTGTCAATTTGAAAATGACGGATTGTGTGTGACGAAGTGCTATGTGACGAGGAGATTTGTGACCAAAAGACTAGAAACCCAGTTGTTGGCATGTAAGGGTGGTCAATGTTAATGAGCAATGTTCTGTTTTTGTCTCGGTTAAAGTTTTCGGCTACAGCATGCTGCGGTTTCTAGTCTTTTGGTCACAGATCTCCTCGTCACATAGCACTTCGTCACACACAATCCGTCACTTTCAAATTGACACATGCAATTTGACACACACGCTTGGTAACAGATTCACTCTGACATGAGCACAACCTGACACTCACAAATCGTCACATGCACTCGGACACATACACTTGGGCCCAAGTTCCTATTACAGTGGAAACTGTCATTAAGGTTGAATATCGTCTTGATCGCACTTGATTGTTCGATGGCAACGCCATCTAGTGGGTGGTATGGACATCTCCAAGTAAAAACGTTCAATCATTATAAAATATTGTTGTAACCTGAATTATTCCTGTAGAAGACGCAATTTAAACCGTGGTTTTTGTAATCAATTTAGGTTACAACAATATATTTTATAAAGTTTGAACGTTTTTATGGTTTTTATTTTTGATATCCATACCGCTCGCTAGATGGCGTTACCATCTAAAGATGTCAAGACGATATTCAACCTTAACACTGTCATTAAATAGCAAAAAGATCATTTTTATAGTGAATAAAAGAGTTTGACGAGACGAGTAGTGTGTATGACGAGTTGAACTTGTGACCAAGTGTATGTGTCCGAGTGCATGTGACGATTTGTGAGTGTCAAGTTAGATTAGGTTAGGTTCAATTACGTTAGTAAAACATATGTATTAGCTAAACTCACTGACGTAGCTAAACTCACTGTAGCATACATTTGACCGCCAGTGTGGGCTAAAGGGGCGAAAAGCCGCTACCGCTGCCGACTACTGCTCCCACTTCCGGGTATGCACAGTTGATCGTGAAAAGGGTCTATCCACATGAAACGATAGCATAATCTGACCTACCAACACCAGTTTATATAATAACGCTGTATATGGACTTGATTTTGACCCAAACAACTCCAACAGGCTTATTGCAGAGCAGCCATTTTTGTATGACCACTCAAATAAGATAGTAGTGGTCATTATATAAATACCGATTTCTAAAATCACGATTTTGGCATTCATTGAGTCTGAATGCAACAAATGTCTATGTCAGTTGTAGAAAGCTGTACACGTGCGTATAGATACCGTATAGATACTGCTTTTCCATTGAACAATAGCAAAAAACAGGGATTATGTTGCACTCAAGACAGAATCTTTACCAAAATTACTTAAAATTCACCACTCACGGAACATCAAGTCCGGTTATTCCACCATAAAAAAATGTTACCCTGTAATTTAACACATCCGGTATATAGTCATAACACGAGACATGACAGCGTTCCTACACTTGACCCTAATATTGCTGAAAAAGATGAACTACAAATTACACTTGAATTGCATGTCCAATTATCACACTTCCAGAAAGTGATTAAAAATTTTAGTTGAAGAGAAATGTACCAAAATCTGGTTCCCCACTTTGTACTGACAAATCAGTGCAAATAATACTGAATGGATTAAAATAGTCATCTCTACAAATCATTATCCATGACGTCATTATTCCATTATGGTCTGTTGATTTCTATTTTCACTTAGTGCATCAAACAACTACTTCGAGGCCATCAACTAAAAATATTTGCACATGAACTCAGAATTCATGTTGTGAATAGAAAATAAGTGACAGTAGTTAATGAAATCAATCAAATAATCCTTTCAAAAATGAACGTCTAATTATATAAATACAAATGCAATAAAATAAACCCGTTATGTACAATTCTATTTACATTGATATAGTATGTAACAATAAAGCATGTAGTTTGGAACAATCACTGATGCAAATAACCATTGATTACATGTATTCAATTTTTATTTTTCTATTCCTTCATTGTACAATCTCAATCTGTTTATTTTATAAAAGCGGATTAATTGTAAAATAAATTATTTGCAGCTGTATAAATGCTTATTGGAGGGAAAGAGGGCGCCACTTACTCGATACAATTGTGGTTTAAGGGGTCATTATCAAATCATGTCAACTGAGAAACAAACAATTGTAATATATACGGTATTTGTTTTTAACCGCGGCCCACAACCCAGTGAAACTAGCGCGTCTACCTCTTCCCCTGCTAGAAAGGGGCCACTACCACCAAGTCGTACACTTTTTAACCATCCACTGAACTACCTGAACTACCCAAGAGAAAAAATTGTGAACAGTTGTGAACAATTTCCAAAAAACTTGCAAAAATTCACAATTTGTGCACAAAATATTGGGATTGTGATTGTGACAGATTGTGCACAAATGGGGTTCTGTTCTGTGCAACTTTGTGCATAGGTCGCACAAAATTTTAGTGCACAATAAGACACAATTTTTTCTCCCGGGTACCAACTGAACTACCAACTGGTGGTAGTGGCCCCTTTCTAGCAGGGAAAGAGGTAGACGCGCTAGTTTCACTGGGTTGTGGGCCGCGAGGGAGCTTGCACTGTGGGTTCCCAGTAATGGGGAATGGAATGTACATCCGTGTTGAAAAACATGTGGTAACAGAGACGTAATTAACGAATTGTCCCTGTTGAAAAATGTGTGGGAGCAAGGCAGTGGAATGTTTTACAGGCATGGACACTGCAAGTAGAATAGAACAAAAAAGACAGAGGCGCTCTTGGTGGACTGGCTGGCAATCACGTTCTACTTGCTGCCATTGGTGGAGTGCAAATGGGTGGGCCTTCGTGTGGCTATCGGATCGCTCTCCAACGAAGGCATTCTCCAACTGTTATTATTGAATGTTAATATATTGAATTCTTTTAATGCAAACACCTGCACATTCTGTATTGCGCACATTAATAGCACTCTTACCGAGTTTGCAAATTTCCCACACAGAACCCGAGAAAACGCGTCAATGCTGCAATCGTTCTTTGCCCCGCCTACTGCGTATCAACCAATGGCTTTTTAGCCCGCCAGCACGACAGCTAGCGCTGCCGTCGTTTTGTTCTTGTTTATTTGCAGTGTCCATGCCTGAAACACATTCTATACTGCCTTGATGCATGCAATCAAGGATTCATTATAGTGTTACCAGGATGTGGCGCCCCATATCTTTAACATGGGGAGGGCGGGGCTTACGTGTCCAGACCATAACCTGTACGTCACTCCAGCATACATTCTACCATTCCACGTTCCATTGTTCGATGGGGTTCACCCAGAATGCAATGTGGTGCATAGAAAGCAGCGCCCCCTTATGGTGACGCCAGAACCATCGTCGTTCTCTTCCGAACGTCGGGGCGCTATATCCTTCTAAATGGTGAATCCTTGATGCAATCAACGATTCAAGAGAACGAGCATGGTTCTGGCGTCGCCACAAGAGAGCGGTGCTCCCAAATGATAGATGCATTCTGGGTAAACCCTGTAGAATAGTGTCACCCAGAAATGGAATATTTAATTAAATGGAATGACATGCATTGCTGGCATAATAGACCCATTTCACCAAGGCATACTAACATACAATGGAGACTCCAGCCAAGCACTGTGAGCGACGTTTGACGCAAAATTACCCAGAATGCATCCCGTTTGGAACCAAATATGTGAACTTGTAAGTGAAATAGCACAGTAAATATTCAATTTAACAGATAACACCCCAAGTAAAACGTGTTCTACGACACAATTTAGATGTAATTGGCACAAAATAATTGTTGAATCACTTCGTGAAAGTCCATTATCCAAACGGGGTCAGACATTCATCACACAGCTTGGCATGCAGTCTCCATTCCATTCTACGTTATTAGTATTCCTTGCTCGCATATTGAAGGAATTCAAGATATGGGTCCAAAAAAGTTGTCAACAACTGTTACTGTGTAAATATATATGTATTCCGTCCCACGTCATACATAGTGCAGGCAAGTCTTACAAATACTAGTATGATAAAAAATGATTTAATGATACAATGACATGTCCTCGATCAACAATTGAATATGTGCCAGTTGTAACTTATATAGAATTCAATATCGAATTGACCTAATTTTTGCTCATCCAAAACAAGCTCTAACAAGATTTTTGAACATAGAACTTAAAGGTGAACTGACACGGTTTTGTAAGGCACCCTGAAACTTTAACTATCTGAAGAAAAGTTACAAAGCAAGCAAGTGGTGCAACAAAATATCTGTGAAAATTAGTAAAAAAAAGTTATTAGATGTCAAAGTTTTACCGTATTTTTATCAAGACCCTTATAATTGATGATCCCATATTCAGAAAACCAGGGGAGCATTAATTATAAGTCTCGACAAACCTAAGGTCAAACTTTGATCTCTAATAACTTTTTTTACTAATTGTCACAGACATTTTGTTGCACCACTTGCTTTCTTCATGACTTTTCCGCAAGTAGTTTAAGTTTTAGGGTACCTTACAAAACCGTGTCAGTTCACCTTTAAGGACAATTGTTGGCAAAATTTAAATGACTTTCATGCAATTTTTGCTGGACGTCTGTAATGGATGGCCCCCACATTTCGCAACTTTACGCGTTTATCAATAAACTTGACCATGAATTATTTCAGTTGAACTTTTGGTGTGATCGGGTTATTACGTTTATTTGAAGAGCACTGAACAAACTGTAACATAGAAATGGAATTATAACTCACGTGGGCAGCATTCTTGAGTTGCAGAATTCTCCTGATATTTAAACACGCTTGATTGACAGAAACGTTTCCCATCACGCAAGTGATTGCAACAACTTCCCATTCTGGACTAGATAAAGCCAGTAAAATTGCAAGAAGGTCGTCACAACCAGCATCGGTGTCGATAACCATCAGATTCACCATTGTCGCTGCGCAGTCGTTAGTTTACTTCTCGTCAATTTCGAAATTTAAACCACGGTCATAAGAAAACCAGCGTTCAACAACGACGCTTCAATTAAAAGATTCCAACCTTGCACTCGCTACGTTTCACCTTTGGGACATTTCACCGACAGTTAATATGCCACTGGGACTTTCCACCATTCCGATATGCTAATCAATATCAATCCACTCTTGTCAATATGAAAACAGCAAAACAGCATTAATTTATACAAACAAATAAAATATTATATATATAAATACGTATAACCTACGACTAGACTAAATTTAACATACAAGCAGGTGATACAAGCCAACATTTTATGTTTATTATTCTTACACGCACATATAAGTTATGTATACCTTTCATAATTGACAACTCATTAGACTAAAAGGATTCCATATCGATTAATCACCAAACAATCTAAATAAAAGCACTAATATATGTTAATGGTCATTCTTCATTGGTTTACTGCAGGAAGTAGTCGATACAATGTGCAAAACACTGCTCTTGCATTGTATCTTATTATGTTGCATTAGTAAGGTGACAATGAAATCCAAAACTGGTTTGTTAATATTATCAATATTATTTAATAATGAAATTCCTCTATCAAAAACACGTTGTATTACTTACTACTTGTGAAATTATTTCTCAGGTTGTGTTCGATCGCCCAAAAATCTCACTTGCACAGATAGAAATACAATCATACATTTACAAAAGGTACTATATGAAAAAGTATTACATACAGTTATCACTTTGAGCAAATATATAATATATACATAAAAATAATTAATGTTGCAAATGTTTCAAGGATAATTCCTTAGTTCCACTGAACATACCAAGGTGCATTACTAAACACCGGTTACCAACCAACTTGACAATTGGAATAGTAAAAGCAAGTAGTCTGCAATATATGTATGTGGAATTTCACACTCGGTTTCATGCATGATTTTACTGTTATTTTTATTATATACTAACAGTCTGCACTTTACATGGAATTTAATGAGGTGAAGAATGGTGTGGTATTCCATGCTACTGGTTTCATACAGGACATTATTGATATTATGGCACAACGCTTGCAATTCAGGTAGATTGGAGTTCAAATGTACATACATATATAGTCCTTGCAAAGAAAGATTGAGCTAGGACCATGCCAATTACCACGTTTGAAGGGGTGCACGGTTGCAGTTTGAGGCAACACTAGCGTGTCAT
>JAQIWR010001935.1:0-12336 GCA_034695945.1 Glomeris hexasticha
AGACGCCACATTAGGCCTACAACTGTCAACTTCACGTGCTTTGGCAGTTTGGCGATCCGATCTTCAGCGCAATGGCAACTGTCAGCTATGTCAACAATGCACAGAATGACTGGAAAAGTAATGCTGATCTGGTGGCACAACTGCACAATTTTGTAGCAAGCAATTACACGGATCAGGAAATTCGAGCTGTTATGGAAAAGCGTTTTCCACAGTACAAATGGAGGTTGGTGTTAAATTTAACTGCAGTTTTGTTATGTAACGTTTTCATTAACCTATTTATTTTCTGCTTGAATTAGTTTGTCAAGTTTGAGGAGACGCCTGAAGGCACTGAATATTAAAAGGTGGGACATCACTGTAAACCCAGGCACACTTGTGGCTGCAGTCAAAGTTAGTAATCAAAATTTAATTCTATGTTAATTATTATGACGATTGGAAATTATGCCCCCAGCAAAGTATACCTAGCTGCTGTACGTAGTGACACATTAATATTATGATGCCCTTAACAATTTTCAGGATATCCTGAAAATTGAAGTTTCAAATTCAGAAATCGCATAAAACTATAATTTCCATGTTCATTTCAATGTTCAGTGGTACATAGTAATAAAAATATCTGAATGCATAGGCTTTCAATCTGGTTTAGCCTTATTATTATGAGACTTAATTGTCCCTTTCCATATGTGTTTCCAATCAGCAGTGTCAATTATTCCTTCATGCATACACAAAATTAATACAATCTTTTGATTTTTTTTAAATGGTCTGCAAATTAGGAAGAATTGCAAGGTCCAGGGCAAAACGCAGGATACAGGGCAATGTACAAGATTATAAGGGAGAAGTATAAGTTGCTTGTCACAAGGCAAGTAGTCTATCAATTATAGTTACATATATTTTCATTTTATTGAAAACCTATTTGTACTTTCAAGGGATGATGTCTATACTGCAATGAAGGTGGTATGTCCTCAAAGGTTAGAAGAAAGAAGAGTAGCAAATAGACATGAAAAGTTCAAAAAACGCGTTTTTTTTTCTAAGGTAAGTTAATTTCAAGAACAATATTTTTGTCTCGCAGAAAACATTTAGTATTTATATTTGTATTTAGGGCCCAAATTGGATGTGGTCTTATGACGGCCATGACAAGTTGAGTGGCAAGAATAAGTGTGAATTCCCGTTTGGGATCCATGGAGGGATTGACTGCTTCTCAAGAAAGGTGTTATGGATGAGAGTGTGGCCTACAAATTCAGGGAAAATTTTGCCAGGAAAGCTATTTGTTGATACTGTGGAAGCGCTTGGAAGTGAGCTGTGCAATTACATTTGCAATCCGGCAGTAAAAAGCATTTATTCTGTTTCATATACACAAGGAAAGTCAAAAAAATATCAATTTTTATAAACCAGGATTTGATAGCAGTCCACTGATCAGTATCCTGATGACTGCATTTAAACAATTTGCTGAAGAAAACTGTTACACCTTCACAACATGCATGAGCACAGAACAAATCCTTTTTATTGTCTGAAAAACAGTTTCCTTTAATATTGTAAATACTCATATTATAACTTGATTGTATTTTACAGTCCATCCAAACTATACTCGGTCTGACAAAGGTACTGAGACCGTTTTAATTGCACCTATGCAAATGCTCCTTGCACGGTCCAAAGACGCTCATATATACGGATCTTCAACGACAAACCATGTAGTAAAATTTATTTGAATACAATCGTGACTGTATATAACACATATAAAAAATTATAGGTTATTGAAAAATGGTGGCGCGGGTGCAACGAAATGCACGGAGTGTTCTTCAAGAACAAGTTTATGCAACTTAAGCGTGATGGGTTGTACTTTTCAGATAGACGTACATGCAGGTAATGTAATGGAATGTAAGCTATTAGTTATCACAAACATTTCTTAAATTTACTCCTTTCTTCTAGAGTTCTGTTAGCGTTCGTCTTTATGGATTTAATTCAGCAATCACTCAATGACTACATTCGACAATGGAATAGCCACAGGATCAGAAAGCAGGACATCCACAGGCCATGTGGCATCGTGAACTTCCTATACGAGTGCCCTGAAACCTACGGTAAATAGTTTGTATTCATAACAATTAATGACCGCTTGTATGGTGTTTGATGTAAATTATTAAATTTTCTTTGTTGAAATAAATGAACTAACAACACAAATTGAATACAAAAGATGTGCTGATCTGTATAATCTCCAGGATGAAAAATGGTTGTATAATTTGAAGATATTATCACTATAAAAGATTTGGCACAAAAATAGTTTTATGTTCTGATGTTAAAATTAAGAATTAGTTACTTGCTGGATTCGGCTCTCCATTTAACTAAGAAATTTGTTCAAATATGAACTCCCTTTTCAGGTGTTCGTGAACGTGCACGTTTTCGAAAGGTGTTAAGGATACACCATCCCATAGCTTATAGCTATGGTCATTTTTGGACAACTTACTTAGTGTGATAGAAACAAATACAGTCAAACCTCGTCAATTCGTTGTTTGCGGGACTAAAAATTTAAGACGAACTATGCGGAATGGCGATTTAAGTGGAGTTGTTAACTTGCAAGTCTATGGAAACTGTATTTTAAATTGCGACAAATTGTTCCAGTGTGACAAATTATACAGGTGTCTAATTAACGAGTTTTGGCTGTAATTCAACAAAATGTGATCATTTTTGGGAACGCTAAAGCAAAGTATTTAAGTATTTAAGTATTTACATATGCACTCCATAGTTGGCTGACATGCAGTAATAATAATGCAATGTTATTGTTTCCATTCAGGTGGTGAACAATGTGGGCAGCAACCTGACCCGGAAAGAATGACCCTTATCAAAGAAAAGGTTGAAGAGTTGAAGAACTTAAGATTTTTAAAAGAAGAAGTGGAATATATATTTAATGATTTTTTACGTAGGAATGACTTATTACCCATAACTAATCAAAACGCCAGTTCATGTTATCAGGAATTATTTCAACAATTTGGTGAAGATGATTATGATTTTAGTTACGAGTAATGTCAAAAACAAATTTAAAGGAGAACTGATAGGGTTTTTAATTATACCCTGATAATCTGCTTTTGCAGTAGTTAGTGTGTCCCTTATAACACTGGCTAAAACAGAAATCGATTTGAAATTGATGAAAAAGTTATGTGTTTTACCGAACGCGACGGTACAGAGCGCGCAAAGCGTTTCCATTGACACGGCTCTGGGTTGCGAGCGGTGCGAGTATCGTTCTCTTCATACTCGCAGCCGCTCGCAAGCAGCTGGAGCCGCTTGCAACCCATTTGCGAGGGCACGTACGTTGGGTAAAACGTTCATAACTTGTTTTTCAATTTCTATTTGATTTCTGCTTTAGCCAGTGTTATAAGGGCCACAATAAGTACTGAAAGAGCAGATTATCAGGGTATGCTTCAAAACCCTGTCAGTTCTCCTTTAATAGTTTTCATAGTTTAATAGTTTTGGTGTTTTGACAATTTTTATGTACAGTGAAACCCCTTTATAAGAAACTTCAAGAGACCAAATTTTTTGCTTTTTCTTAGTATTTCTTATATACGAGTTGGGATTTGTCAATGTCCAATTAACAACATATGATAATGATATATGCTACTGGCAATGTGGGAAATCAGGCCGTTTGAAGAATTATTACGTAAAATATCTGATTAAGATTAAACTATAACCGTTTTACACCAGTTTTCATCAGTTTCGGATGGTTAGGTTTATGTTGATGGTGTTTTTGTCGTAAAACGGTTAGTTTAATCTTAATCAGCAATTTTACGTAACAATTCTTCTTGAAAGCGAGTTTCTCTTAACGGGGTTTCACTGTAGGTTATGAATATTTTTAAAGAAAGAATTGTTTACGCCGACAGGATTAATCTGTGTACCAACCTGTCAATCCAGTTTGTATTTCGAAATAAAAACCAAATCTGAATTTTACTTGCCTTTTGTCAATGTGATTTATGTTCCTGTACAATTAGAACAACCCAATGGAAACAGGTATATTTGTGAAATCCATAATATTCCTTATTAGCATGCATGTTAAAGGGGTGTCCTTGACTTCCGTTGTATGAAGTATAAAATAAGACAATTTATTAGTAAAATAAAAATAGAATGTGCACAGTTATTTTATTTATTTATTTTCTAACATAGTGTAAGATCTGGAAAGGGTGGGAAATAGCGAAAGCGGAGAAAGCGACACGAAGACATTCTTGTTGGTAACCAGAAGAGCTAGTACAGGATGTACAAATAATTGACTGCTTTACACACTCCTATATCATAATTGGACTCATTCAAATTATAAACTTTATAGGCAATATCAGTCAAAATAATTTATTACATATACGTACTGTCATCCCTTGCTAAACTTTTCTTCCCTCATCAGTACTGCAGCAGATCTGCGCAACAATTACACATTTGGGAACATTCCCAAATTACGTCATCACATTTTTGACACCCTCCCCCCCTTTCATCATCAGGTATCATTTTCCACCATACCCCCACCCTCTTGTAGGCCATCACTGTCATCTTCCAAGTACCCCCTCATAATTCAGATAAAATTTGAAATAATGCGCTAAGGACCTTCGACTACCAATTGATTGAAAAAAATTACTTTATTTTCAACTTAAAAAAATAATATAGATACTTTAATTCTTCCTTCATGTATTTTCCCAAACTGGAGACAGCCACTCCTCATAATTTACCGCTGGTATCCCTTGCTTTATGCTGTCACTGGAAAGTGATGTCATCGTTTATCCACACCCACACCCCTTTCATCACTCTTGTCAGTGGTCATTCCTCAATGAACCCCCACCCCCCTAAAAGTGATGACGTAATTTGGGAATGTTCCCTTTGCAACATTTTGTCTTCATATATGCAATATGTATGCATTTAATGTCGTTTTCCGAATAAAATCACTGTTAAGTACTAAGTATCCTGCAGGAATATGGCATACTGTACATGCAGCAAAAATGCCACATCTTTGTATAATGGTTTCTTGTGCAGATCTGGTTCACAACTCGCATTTTCTCCCTTTTTCCTATGTATGTGGAGTTCGTTTTAAGAGGAGTTGAAAACATATTGTCTTCCATTATCTTCGTTCAAGACTGCTTGGATTACCAAATACAAACATACATAATCCTTATCAAATATAAATACAGCTTTAATTTCACGTACAAATAAATAGTAATTTTTGCACTTCGATCATTTTCTTAGGAAAGTTCATCATATATCCGTAGTAAAATTTGTAGTATTGGCCGAATTTGCTTCCTTACAACAGATATTTCGTTTTATTCAGATATTTGTGCCACTACGCACATAAAGAAAAATTTAATGTGATTCAAAACCGTTCATAATAAGCGAATTTCATTTTAATTTCTGTTCGTTATACAATTGTATGTGGAGTCGACTGTACATGCAGTTCACGTTGTTGACCATTCGCAAAAATATCTGGTCAACTGTAACAGGTGGTTCCATGAAAAAACAGTCACATTTGTCAGGTGGTCAGTATGTAACTGTGGTCAAGCTCACAGGTTTCAATATAGGTATAGTCATAAGACTGGTGCATGGTGACAACGAAATAGTTAAATTGTAAAATATTCAATGACATTATATTTCTGTACGTATTGGTTATAATTATGTTAAATTATGTTACAGTTGAGATGGTGTAAATGAACCACAAATAACAATATATAAAACAATACTGGTGAAATTTTAATTAAAATTAAATATAGTAATACATTCTTTTACATATTATTTAATATGCATACTTGCGCTGCTCCGACTGTTCCAAGCCAATGAAAAGATTATCACTTGATCGAGAAAGTGGTTTTTGTTGAAAGAGGTGACGTCATAAACCCGGTTCTCAGCCCTCATGTTCGATTGACGTTTGCTAATCATTTAATTGGCTTGGAACAGTCAAGCAGTGCGAGTATATAAATAATTGGTTTTTGTAGCTAGACAGATTATTTTCAGAAGGTCAAAAATAATTTGTAACCATACCATACAGCCACCACCTAACTATCGATATTTATTATTCGGAAAATGTATTAAAAATAATTATAAAGCATAAACTAGTTATTGTACCACACTATGCTGATAGCCTTTTGAAAATTAAAGTTAGTTGGCAAAAAATGCCACCATCAATATCCTTTTCGCATTTGTTGATTGTACCTTCTGTGATTCTGTCAATGCGCGGAAACAATACATGTGCTGAAATGTTTTCGTTACCTGTTGAGATTACTTAATTAAAAACAGTCCATAGATCTTTCTGTCTTCCAATGTTATGTTAAACAAATATTAAAGTTACACAATAATGCAAACTTGTGTAACGTTATTTTGCAAGCTTGTAACCAACCTGAATCATGTTCTACAATATCTTTGCATGCCACAATGTTATTTTAGAATAATTGAAGTTTGAATTATATTGTACCGTGAAAACATGTGTAATTGATATTGACAGCTAGACAAAATAGACCAGCATATTCAAATAGATATGAAATGTTTTATTGCACAGTAACAATTACATAACCATTAAATAGTTCTGAAATCTCAAAAGGAAAAAGGTGTTTTGTCTAAAATTATATTCAGGGAACTAAAGTTATAAAAATCATGAAAGATCGCATGTTAAACAAGAAAATTGGGACATATTATAAAATTAAATAGAACTCTTAAATGGCCAAAACACAATGGCCAAAACACATTTAACAGCAAAATGTCCAGTGGAAAAGAACATCAACACCGCAAACCTCTCCAGGAACGACTAGTGGAATGTTTCATGCGTATCGAAAATATATTAAATGCATTGCAAATAAATTAATTCCCCGAAGGGCACGTATAAAACGAATTCCCCAAAGGGCACAAATACAGAAAAATGACAGGTCTGAATGGACAAAGTTAAACACATGAATTTTTACAAGAACGAATTGCACTTTAAGTAACTTGCTGCGGCACAAATGTAAATTACAGCATGCCTCATTATTAATGTTTAATACTTAATGATTTCTAATGATATTGGCATCTAAACTATAGATTCTCATAAAACAAATAGCGCAATAAATCAACCGAAATATTGTTTTCATAAAACAAAATGGAGATTGAGTAACACAAAATTTCAAGTTATAATATAAAATAATTTGGTTTACCCTACAACTAAGCAAGGAAATATCTCAAACAGAAACTTAAAAACTTGCTTGGATACTTCCATCATCACAACAACTTCAAACAAAACACATTGAACACAGGTTTTTCCTGGCATTTGAGGTAAAACATTAAGAAAACGGTTTTGGATGCTTTCACCATTGCAAATCCTTAAAAATGATAGTTTGGATGGTATGAGATATATACAGGGTGCAGCAGAATTAGCTCCCCGATTTGGGAGGAGCATAGCTAAAGGTAGGGTGGGAGTACAGTAGTGCGGATGGTGACGTTGGAGAGCTGTGTTAATGCCATTGTCAGTTGACACTGTGACTTGGACGGAAATGCATCGCACGTTTGCTGAGCCTTATGAAAGTTGTGGTTCACCAATAACGATGCAGCGTGCCACATTTTCTGGTGGTGCTGCATTCTGTGGTCGGCCATTAAATTCCGTTTTTAATGCAAAAATTGCTTGTCACCAATAAAAAAAACTATTGAAAATTGGATGTCAAACTTTAAACCAACAAGTTTTGCATTAAAAAGGAAATCTACTGGCCAACCTCAGACTGCAACCTTACCAGAAGATTTGCATGTTGCATCATTATTGGCGATAGACTATTCTGGTAAAACTCCTCTACAGCTAAAAGCATTATAATTTTCAATCCAAGTCACGGGCATTGCTGAAAATGGCATTAATACTGCTTTCCAATGGCACCATTCCCACTGCTGTACTCCCACCCTACACCTAGCTACGCACATCCCAAATAGGGGAGGTTATTCTGTCGCAACCTGTATACTCACACTGGTCTAACTGTTCTAATATCAATTAACCAATTATATATAATTATCAAAACGATCTTTTGTTCTTTAATTGACACGAGAGGGGTGGTCACGGTTGAGTGCGCAACACCACTATGACTACCCCCCTCATGTCAATTAAAGAACAAAAGGTCGTTTTGATAATTATATATACATAATTGGTTAATTGATCTTAGAACATTCAGGCCAGTGTGTGGATTTCAGATTATTGCACAATGAAATTTAAGAATACAAACTTGTAATAAAATGCCACGAAAATATTGTGTTGTACTTAAAAATCAGAGCTACAAATTTATGCAAGTTACGCAGATGGCTCTGAATCGACAACAATGGGTTCTTCATTAAACAATTCACTGTTGCCCTCCATTTTTACAGATCTTATTTCCTGTAATTTTGCTATTTTGCAAAATTCATTGCATTCATGTGATGTTGCAAAATTTATGAAAGCTTTTTCTGCATAGTTTCCAATTCCAAATTCATCCCTAACAAATTGAAAACATTGTTACAAACAAAATCATAAAACTAGTATCTAATCTATGAAAAGTATATAATTTTACAGTTCGGGTGAAATCCTAATTTTCCTTCTTGTCGCTATTTCTGGATCGGTGAAGTAATATCCAGCTCCTAAAAATT
This sequence comes from Glomeris hexasticha, assembly GCA_034695945.1. NCBI lineage: Eukaryota > Metazoa > Arthropoda > Diplopoda > Glomerida > Glomeridae > Glomeris > Glomeris hexasticha. The sequence goes on from JAQIWR010001935.1 coordinate 8,575, forward strand.
TCCACAGAAAAATATTTGTTATATTTTATAGGCATTGCATTTCAGACACTTCTTAATAAATTGAGTACTTTTAGTATTTTGATTAAAATGTACTGTCCAGCAAGTATATTGCTTTAAATTAACACCAACAAAATAAGAGTCTTGTCAATTAATAAAATTATATTAATTGACAAGACTCTTAAGCTACATGTACCAACAAAAATTTCAATATTCTAAAAACTGACTTGCTATGCTTAATTTGTCAGGTCACAAAAAAAATGTTGTTATCAAATGATTTCATATATTAATTTATATACATTACCTTGCATGTCTGTGATAAGAATGCTGTGGTCACAAAATTCAAGGCTGAAATGGGCCAGAGCAGCTGCTTTCTTGCCAATATCATTTTCTATTAACAATGTCTTCATGGTGTTGTTTAAATATTTTATGAAGGCACCGTCAATTTTTGGCTCAAGTGTGAAATACTCATTCACAGTTTCTACCAAGAATGTCTTGATGTACCTAACAAGTTGAATTATAAATTACAAATGTGAGGTTATTTTGATGCCCATGCTGCAGAAGGTCGTAATGAATTCAATCCATCTTAAGAATAAACATGCACTCACATCACTTCTTTTCCAGTGGTGGTTGGAGGAGTGCAATTTTCCTCCAATGCTGAATGAAATTTCTTAGCAATATTCCTGGCCACAGCCTGAGTTTGGCACGCCTAAAAATAGTCACATACAGAATCATGGTGAATTTGTTGTAATTCATTCTTCTTAAACATTAAACTTACTCGCTTGCTCAATTCCAACTGCACTTCTACCACAGACTTGTTAACACCAACCGTCGCGTATTCTTCTATCCTCTCATGTACAATTGACATTTTCCAACGTTTAATTACATATTTCTGAATGGCCAAACGCCCGTATTCAACGAAATGAATGTTGTGGGCAACTCTGAAGGTGCCAGATTCAATTGCATTTTGGATGCAAGCCTTTGCATGGAATGACGGCTGCCAAATCCACGTGCCATTCACGATTTCAAACGCTTTTATATTCATGCTTAACTCTAGGAATGTAACAAAGAATATTTGTTTATAATACCCTTACATAATAGTAAATAATGCAGTATTACCTGCAGCATCTTCAGACACGACGTGGGCAGCGGCAAATACAGCATTCCTGCCAACTAAAATTACATGTTAATTTACACTTGCTTGTTTGAGTTAATTACCCTATTATAAGTAACTTACATGACTTTGGACAGACGGATGGGGGGCATAATGCTTTTTCTCCAAAGCCACTATCCTGCGGCTTGCTTTGAGAGCGAACTAGACCGCTACTGATGGATTTCACATGTACACCCGATGACTGAATTTTTAAGTTAGAGAACCGGATTGATGAGCACGATGACTTGACCTTTATGCAAGGTGAGTGTATAAGTAACAGCAAACATTTTCATGATTAATTGGATAAAATCATTAATTTACCTTTTCAAAAAACACCATGAAGTTGGTCTTTCCTTGGAATTCGTCGGTTGTGTAAAGACGAGGACCGTTTGCACCAGTGACAAGTGCCATGCTGTAGTCGCTGATGTCTTTATTTGCAGCCACGAATTTTGGCTTGTAGTGGTTTCGGATCTTTACACACACTTCCTCATAATCCAAATGCTGTTTGTATTTGATCTATTAATTACAATGCACAGATTGCAATTCCACAAAAAATGGAGAATGTATTAATAAGTTCTTACATTTTGCCTATCTTCCTTAGCGAGATATTTTCTTCCATTGAAATCCACCAATTGTGCTGTGATGTAATGCTGTGGAATATAAAAATGCAATTAAGATAAAAAAAATCATGACCTTATAACCAACCAATTTGTATTTAAATGGTACAACGATTCACCCAATAAATTTCAGCATCATTTTTATAAACTTAAGGCAATAATAATTATTTAAGACATTGCGTATTTCATGCAAAATTAGGAAAATCAAATTTTTGGCTATTCTGTCCCCCATACAAAAAAAATACTACAGTTTGTGCAATTTAATGGCACTATTCATTCATTCATTCATAAAAACATTAACAAGTACCATTAAATTGCACAAACTGCAGTATTTTTTTGTAAGGCGTCAAAAGTAATTTGTAAATTTTGACTAAGACTTTCAGCAATATTCCAGTCATCAATGGCCTATGTAACACTATAAATACATTTTCACTGTTCTAAAACATGTTTTTGAAAAACATTTCATGACTTTTCAGAATTTTCAGGAAGGTTTTCGAAAAATCATGACTTTTTTTAAAGGATTTTCAGGAATTTCATGTGGGAGAAATAAAAACTTTCCTGCAGAATTGGAGCGTTAAAGTCTGCAGGAAATTATGAAAATAATACATGGAATACATTGGGTGGCCACGCCCCGAAAATGACACGGTGCGCTTTGGCCAATCAGGGCGTGAGTGGCCGCATGCTAACATCATGTTTTGCGAGTTTGAGGCGATTTTTAATTTAATTTCACCGGTTTTTCGTGAATTCTTTTCTCAAAGAACGATCTGTAAACTTTATTTTCTATCTTGTCTCGGAAAAGAAAATGTTTAATCGCAGTTTTGCGTTTTCAGTGGTGATTTGGTGTTGATGCAGAACTTTTAATCCTGGTTTAATTGTCAGTGCTTTTTTGGACATTACAAGGAAATTATACTTTACCAGGTAATTAAGCGAATTTAATTAAATCATAATTTTAGAAACATTTAAATGTTAATTTATGGTAGTTATCTTATCTTCAGGGTGTCTACTGAAAACGTCTGACAAATTTTAATGATGTTTTTAGGATTTTCATGACCATTTATACAAAAATAATTACCTTATAAACGACTGATTTGTATTTAAAAGGTACAACAATTCACACAACAAAATTTCAAGATCATTTTAACAACTGTAGTTACATATTAATGATTATTTAAAACATTATGTATTTCACACAAAATTAGCATTGTAAATGTTTCTAACTGCCCAAGATTTTCAGTAATATATTCCTGTCATCAACAGCTATATGTAACACTATATAAATACATTTTCACTGTTCTAAAACATGTAAATTTGAAATAAATTCATGACTCTTCAGGATTTTCATGACAGTAGACACCCTGTCTTATTTAATTTTCTGCATTTGTTTTTATACTGCATTTGGCTGGGCTGAAACGTTTTTTTTTTACCGGGTTCGTTTCTTGAAGTAAATTACTATTGCATTTATAGTTTGTAAAGTATAATTACCTTAAGGAAATTGTAGATGTCCAAAAAAGCACTGACAAACCTGGGACTAACATTACATTAGTCCAAGGACAAACCATGATAAAACCGTAGACCCAGCGGGTGGGGTTTATCAACACCACACAAATGCCTCAAACTTGTAACAAAAAATATAATCTCGACATTTCCTGCAGGACTTATATTCCTCAAATTTGCAGGAAGACATTTCATTTTAATGCAGGATTTCCTGCAGAAGTTTTGCATTGAACTTTGTTACCACAAACTTGCTTTTCTTCTCTTTATTAGGCACGTTTGCCCTTGCTTCACGAGCTTGAGCTCTTAAATCTTCCCACTCTATAATCATTAAACAAAAAGATTACTGCATATTCAAGTATAACACATGCAATGATATCAGACCTTCAGATAATTTCATTCGCTTAGACCCCTTCTTAGACGGTTCTGCCATTGCGCTGAAGATCGGATCGCCAAACTGCCAAAGCACGTGAAGTTGACAGTTGTAGGCCTAATGTGGCGTCT
>JAQIWR010001936.1:0-12335 GCA_034695945.1 Glomeris hexasticha
GGCGCTACAAGCAGGTCTATGTTCATACCATGTGGTCTGTGGGGCGTTGGATACTCTCCTACCTTCATCCACTCTTGATAACTCTGAATAACATATTACAATTTTTTTGATTTCACTGACCCTTTAAGACGCTTCTCCTGGTGACAACTGAAGTAGTAAAATCGATAATATCGATTTCATTACACATTTTATATGAAGAATTCTCACTGTTTGCAATGTAACTTATTACAAAATTCATGATATACACCATAATTTCAGGATATGTGCATTTCAGTGCTATCTTGATCCTCTAGGGTGCATTTTTGCAACAATAGAGCCAATCGTATGTAGTAAATTACCAAACAACCGTGTTTGCCAAATTGTGTGCATTTTCTTCAATCGCACCCCTACCACCACACCCTTCACCACCACCACATTCCGAGCTGCTTAAAACGGCCACGTGAAAACGAGAGTGTCCATGATAACACAGGGCCTATGGGAATGGTAGACTCTCAAAAGCTTATACACACTAAAAACTAATGGTGTGGCAATGGTGTTGTGGAGGTGTTAGGAGGGTGTATAGTCTCCAGTTACGCCCTTTTTGGAAAATATAGAAGTCTGTTACACCAATATTTCCAAAGGAATATGATGCAACTGCATATGGTGTAGCACATACCTACACCTAATCAGGTGGACAGGAAGGAGATGGAATGTAAATAGGGTGCAACAGAGGTGCTATTAGAAAATGAATATTTTTTTCCAAATGGGAGGTGTTGTCAGTTACACCCCACCAGTGATTATGCTGACACAGAATGGGAATGCACCATTGTTTTTCAGGCCCGTGTGAGGAAGTTTACTAAATTTCTAATTTTAACCACCCCTCCTCTTCCATATTCACAAGTCTATTTCATTGTGAGCCACTTAAGCGCCTATTGTTCTGCACCAAATTAAATTAACAGCATAAAATAAAAAGTATAACTTTTATTAATTCTCATAATTTAGAATTGCGGATGGCAGATTCTAGTTATGCATGAAATTGACCTATCCCAGATAAGCCACCATTAGCTTAAACAATTTTCAAGATGACGTCATTATGTGAGAAAACTGGTTTTCTGCCAACCAGATTCCAGCTTTTGCCTCACTTTTGCCGCCATTTTCCTCATTTTGGCCGCCATTTTGGCCGCCATTTTGGCAGTGGGAGGTGCTTACTTGGATATAGGACAATTGTTGTAACATTTAATAAATTAAATTCATTGCAAATGGTCATATAGACTTGCAGAAATAACAGGATTTGTATAAATATCTTTGTAAAAATAAAACTTTACTAACAATAAATCCAGCATTTAATTTAGATAAAATCACACGTAGATAAAGTATGATTACATAATTGAAATTTAAACATGTTACATATGTTACAGTTCAGAATTGATCAAAGGGTGTTGTCCTGTTGAGTTTCAAAAATTGCAGGGTGGAATTATGTTGGAATAATAAATTTGCACCTGCACAGAAAATTAATAAGAAAAACTCATAATTGGAATCACAATAAAATACATTTATATACTCTATATATATTTATGTGTCTACACCTACAGCAATTCATTCTACTTGGAAAAATTCAATAGCCTATTGGGACAATTATGAAGAAAATGTGACATATTTTAAGTTTTATTTCTATTAAATAACTTATATTTTATTCTGATTCATAATCCATGCACCTTAAATTTGAAAAAATGTTCAATTTAACATTATGTTATTTCAACATGCCAGTTCAACAAAAGCCTCACCCATGCATGCAGTGCAATTTGCTGTATTTTTCAACATGGAAACATACTATAGATATATAGGACCTCCAAAGTCACAATGTCCCTTCATTGTTATCAGTGTAAGCTCAGCCTTCAGTGTACTATAGGTGTCACTGTTTGACCGGAAGTGATGTCCGCAATTGGATTTATAACACGATTTCGTTTACTTTGGCCTTATATTGTCACCGTATAACATGGTTTGTCCTCTCTGCGTGCAATGAACCGATTCACACAAGATTTACAATGTTCAAATAGCGAGCAAGTAATAATATGTACTGACTGTGTGTTTTGCTGAAGTCAATGAGACCCTGCACAACAAAACACAAAGGCTTTCCCACAAATATTTGCGCACATAGCTGTTGACAACCCCACCATGTAATATAAATTAAAATTCTACACCGCAACCAACATAAATTATTAATTAAAAATTAATCACTTAAAACTGGAGTGATATTTTATAATAATAAATAGCACCTACCTAGTGTTGACGTATGGAAACAGAAATTATTGCTATACAAGCTAACAATTCTTGCTATACAAACTAACAAATATTATTGCATGTATATTTCAAATGTTGAATTATGAGTTTTCCATTGAAAGTTTATATTTGCAAACGCAGCATGCCCCTTGTCAGTTTTGTTTTTCTTAAGTATAAACAATAGGGCCTTTGGCGAAGGAATTTAGGGCAGCAGGAACTAAGTAATCAAAATAAAATGTTTCATCATGGACAAGACAGTTGCTGCAAACATGGAGTAATAAGGAATTACACTAACACATCTATTAGATTTTGTGAATTAATTAATTTTATCTATTAATTGGATAATTCTGAAACAGTAGACGGGATATTCAATTGAAGTTTTTAATTACACGCAACACCAGAATTGCATACATTTATTATAGGACATAAATTATATGAATTATTTACTTTCAGATAACAATATCCCCCTATTGCAATTAGTAATTTTGCAGTAAACCGTGGCTATCATACAAACCACCTGCCTTATATATATACAGTGTGTTTGCTGTGAAATAAATGATGCATGCAATACAGCCGAATTTCAAGAAAGTACTATAACATCAATTTTACTGAATGGCGAATATCTATTGGTTTGCTTTGAGTGAGGTGACAAGCAGGTTTTTTGGGATTGGTGTAAGCAAGGCAGCCATTTTGTTGGGGCATGCACAATGCTCACTGACCAATCACACTTGATGCACAACGCGGCATTACAGTCCATACATACACACAGCTCTATACAAGCATCAAATTCTATTGTATGGATTCTAAAATACAATTTCCATGTGCTTAATTCACATTTTACTTTAGATATATTATAATTATCATTTCATACATTCTCTCTATGATTAAGTCCATTAAGTGTATTATATGCAGTATGGAGTTGTTTTATACATAGGTAATTAATCATTTAAATGCATTTACAATATTGAATTGCAAAGTATAATATTATTAATCTAATATAATGTTATTAATTAAATATATATTTTATTTGTAAACAGTGTCATTTACTGCTACAATTCTATAAAAATGGAAATTATTTAAAAGTAGTATTATATGTACAATAATTTCTTAGAATTCACAGTTCTTATACAGTCTTGTTTTGTTTTAAATATTTCAAATGGGTGGAGCATGCATGCATTGTTGGCACTCATAACTTACATGGAAAAATAACTGCTAAAACGTGGTTTCATGATCGCCACAATTGTTACACGGAAAGTTTGCATTCAAATTAAATTGGACACAGTACATATGAATACCTGTTCCGTGTATATGTTATATGCAAGTATGGAAATAAGAACTTCCATAAGCGGATCGAATGATTTCAATTAAAACCGGTACAAAACTGGAAAAAGTTAAAACAGTTATTTGCTCAAAATAATTATGATATTACGAATATTACATTACTATATTACCAATATGTACATTTCATCTAACGTTCGTTACATATTAAACAAAATGCATTTTTAAAATGGTGAGCTCAAAACTAATTTAATAAATAACGTTTAAGTCGTCAATGAATTAAGGATGGCCAATACATATATTTCATAATCTGTCTGTATATAAATAAATAAGTACGTCAGTGACATCATGCAAATTGTCCCATTAATGATTTGCACAATATTCAAAATGTATCAATTACAATATTGACGTTCATGTATAAATAATTAATGCTATCGTCTCGTTTTGTTTATGGATACTAATATGCAATTGATTGGCATATTCAACTTGGTCTTATTTCATGAAGTATAACAAAAGGTAATAATATCAACAATTACAATGTAATTACCACACGGATGCAAATTATGAATAAAGAAATAGTTCCAATTTTCTCTACCAGGGGAAAATATTAAAAATATATGATGCAAAAAAGTTTGCTCTTTTAGTATAAAATTTGTTTTATTAGACCTCATGAAATGATTTGACTGCATTAGCTTAATTAGTTTGAAAGGACCAAGAAAAGGGCCTCTCATAAAACTAGTAGGGAAAAGATACAGTATGTGCGCCATATTTCTTCAAGTGGCGAAAACTGGTACTATTATATTATTTTTGTACTAAATGGCCCCTCATGGTCCATTTAGCATATACATCAAATTTATATGTATTGAATACACAGTCTGCAGGGCTCTTTGAGTATAGGATCATTTCCATAATAACCATATCTCACATGAAAACAACTTAATTTGTTCTGTTCCAGCTTAACAATGGCGTACTACTACTATCAGTTTGAATGCGATTGCTGCCAAATTTGGGTGTAGGATTCTTCGGATGACCTTCCTGAATACAAGGCAGTATTTCAACTTTTCTCATGGCAACTTGTCGCCTTTTCCAACTGTATCCAACTAGGAAATTGAACGTGTTGGAATGCGCACGCGAGTCCAATTCTAGTGCACACACATTGCGACGCCATTTTGGCAGCAAAAACTTTGCTCACGTGACCAAAATGGCATTTTTCACTCTGTTTCCACCTCCCCCCTTGCACCTCATTGACTTCGAGCCAACTGCATTGCATGGGGTACTATGGACTCTGACGGACTTGCCATCCATAAATTCGTCTAAAATGGCGGTGAATTTTGCAACAAGAAATGAGAGGAGTGCCGCACACACGCAACTCAACACAAGAACACGCCCAGTAATTTCCAACACAGCAACAATTTACTATATACCTCAAATTGGAAAACTTTCTAACACAGGTCCTCTCAAGGGTCCTCCCCATTTCACATGAATATGAACAAAATTTCCCAAGAGGTTGGCAAAGACATAGGTTAATCAACTGAAGGTGGAGATGATTCTTTGAGAAATGTTCCAAACGATAAAAAAAGTCCACGTATTTTCATAACTATAATACTTTTTCTCGATATTAGTAATATATGTACATAATTACTATCAATACTATGGCTACGGACCCTCCATGACGTTTGCATATATAGCACACACTTCATATAAATACTTTTGAATTTTTCCTTAAATTTTTGTTTTTCATTTAAATTTTCAATTATTTTTCTCATGCATGCATTACATATGGGGAATTTCTGAAAGTAGTTGCCATTAAAATGTTACTAAATAAACCAGTGTCAAAACAATATACTTAATGACAAAAAAATGACTTTTAGAAAATCAGCTTTATATTTTCCATACTTGGATTTTTAATATTAAAGTTCAATTTTTTACTGTAACTCGTCGAATGCAAACACAAGACATTAAAAAATATGAATGCATGTTCTTTAGTAATGCATGTTATTAAGTAATGATACAAACATACAAAGAAACAGGAAAGAATATAATTTATATTATATGTAATTAAACATGAACATTTACTGCCTAGATTCAGAAAAGTATAGCATACATAAAATTACAGCTCAAACTAACTTTTTTACAATTAATTCCAAGACATGAAAATTTAATGGAAATAAAAAATCTTCAGATTTGTATTTGCTGCATAATAAAATTTCATTGCAGATCATTAATGTTATTGAAGCATAGGTATTCGATCTACTGTATATAATGTAAAGGGAAATGAATCGAAACAAATGTATATTTGCATTCAAGTTAGAGAAGAAGTTGGAGGGGGTCTGTTTCAAGATATTTATCGTGGAATTCGGTTTAAAAAATAAAATGCTTGCAGTGTTTATTTGGCACTGGGAAGGCAATGAGCTGACCTCGCTCATTCAGGTGGCTCACGTATTCAACATTTCGAAACTTGTTGATGCATGGGATAAAAATACAGGCAGTCTTCTTGGGCTTCATTTACATTCATCACTCGATACAACAACTGGAGTACGATCAAAAACCTGAAATCTTAAAAATGTTCCACATGTGAGAGAAACTGCAACCAAATTAGGCCTCATATATAATTCTAGTTTGTATCAAAACCCTAACTAGAGGTGTAAATATATTTTCTCATATACATATACGTATTTCAAAAGAAAATGTGTAAAAAATCAAAATGTTATGGACTTGTTTCCCTGTATATGAGATGGCCACCCTGAACTAACAGCTCATTGGTTGGTTGTTTGCAGCGTCAGCCACGCCTATTTGCAGAGAAGTCACTCACATACCATCCACTGCACTCATTGGTTTATTTCTGAGTTTCCCATTTCAGCTAGTATTTTGAAGTAAACCAGAGTTAACTCGCAACATTACAGCTCATTTTACACTAACATATTGGTTTAATACACATGACCTTGAACGTGGCCTTCAAAACAATTGATGTCATAACAAAGATCCCAATTTCTAACTTTAATGATCATAATAAACTTCCAAGTTGAAAGAATCATTTTCTAATTTCCTCTAATCATTTCCACTAACATTAAATAGTTTAAATTATTACTTCCACGTATTATTGTACATAATGCTATACAATATCTTATCACAATAATTTAAGGTTTGCATTATACAATTTTAAAACATAAATTTCATGACTGATTGTCAGCTATTTTGCCAATTTATTACATTAAAATCGTAACTGGATTATATTAATTTATTGGAAGAATTATTATATATTTACAAGAAAATATATTTACGAGAAAATAGTTGGATACTGTTGGTTATATTCGTCTATTATAGACTGCATGATTGAATTAAACTGATTTGTAGTGGGGATCTTATTTTATATTTCGACATTTTATTTCATTTTATTCGCATTATTGATTTTTTGAAACCACCAGAAAATGTCATCAATGTTTACTCCGGCCGACTCTTCAAACCATTGTATTCGCATGCACTCAATATTCTGTATATATGCATGAAACGGCCCCAAACTCTCTTTAAAATGCAGAACATTTGCGCATGCGCGTGGTATATTTACGTTTTTCTTTTGGAACATTGAAGGTTGGGGTCGGATTTGAGTTTCCGTTCAGGGGGCTTTTTGGGGTTGGGATTTGGCTTTTGGCGCCCAACTGTCTGTATGGGCGGCCACAGAAGAGGACACAGACGAAAAGATAGGAGAGAATGTGGCAAACAATGGACCAAAAAAATCCCACCAAATCGATATAGTCTTCGTCACATTTCGCATTAGGAAACCAAAATTGTTTTGTCAACGAAAATCGCAATATAATTCAGTACTATATACCACCAATACCCTTCTAAAACCCATGAATTTGTCATTAAATATCAGCAGAAAATTATTATTAACTGATCTAATACTATCTCCATATACAATCATTTGAAAATAATTGGCTTCAATAGCTCACCAATGACATTTGTAGTATATTACTTTACAATTCACGACACAAATGACTTAAAAATTAGGACTTGATGTGCCAAAAAATGCTATATAACACATGCTATATAGCACACAAATGAAATTAACTGAAATTAATTTAATTCCGGTTAATACAGATAATTCACAATGAGCATAAAGTGCAAAAACTACTGCCCATGTTAAAAATTACAAAATTATGAAAATACATCAGTCATTATTACACTACTGACTTATACATTTAAATGTTTTTTGCACAGTTACATGATGAGTAATTTAAACATTTTATGCAGACACTATAATACGTTTTTATTTCGTTTCAGAAAATATTAATAATTATAATTAACCACCTCGCATATAAGCATGGAGATGGAAACAATTAATTAGTCCCTGGTTGTTTTCCAGTAGTAGTTTGCAATTTCCACACTGCAGAGAAGGTGGTCAATTACCCAAGTTTATATGGTGTGGATACCAAAATTTTATGATGAAATCTATAGTCCTTCCAAAGAAAGATTGAGCTAGGACCATGCCAATTACAAAGTTTGAAGGGGTGCACAGTTGCAGGTGGGCAGGCTATGATTGCTACAAACTGCAACCGTGCACCCCTTCAAACTTTGTAATTGGCATGGTCCTAGCTTAATCTTTCTTTGGAAGGACTATACATGTGATACAATTTATGGCAAACATAAAATGACACCTGCTTGCAAATTGAAGGATGTCTTCTTAAGCTGCAAAACACTAAAGTTTCATTTCTAAAAGTGCAAAGACATTGGGAAATAAATTATTTTCCATTGCTAACATTCCACAAGCCACTCGTTTATTTTGCTTGCCAACACGAGAGGGAGCTCTGACCTCACCGATTGCTGCTCTCGAATCAACAGCCCTATATTCTACAGCGCCCTCTTGTATCACCTGCAAGAAACTCTTCATCATATAGCTACACACTGTACCCATATTAATGAAGCTAAAAATGGGAGGGAAAAAAACATGTTAAAAACTAAAAATTGCACAAATATTAATTAGTGTAATTTCGAGGCAGTCAAGTTGAACCTGGTGCATGTACAAATTTGCTATGAGCTTTTAGCTAATTTCAACAACCTCGGTAATGGTACTAGCAGGAATAAAAAAATATTGAAAATCCAATGAGATAATAGGGGATGAAAAAGGGCTTTTTTGCGTTGCATGCACATCGTCACATGCTTTTTCGTTTCATTTCAAGTAACTCGCATGGTTACCACGGGTATATATCGCTATAGCATATATATGGGGTATAGTTGGTGGGCGTGGCTTTTTTTTCCCCACCCACGCATCGTAAATCAGTCTCACGTTAGTCGTAAAACGAGTCGACCGCGTAAACGACAAACGCCTTTTTTCCCTCTTTTCACATCACACACACAACCTCTTTTCTTCACTTTCTCATTCTCTCTTCAAACTCCATCCTTCGCAATTCCTTTCCCTTCAAATATCCAAAGCATATATGGCGTATACAATTGAGGAGTGCAACAGCAGCTCCATTCGGAGCGCCGTTGCGCGAAATTACATATCAGAAACTGGAAATGACGAATCATCCGGAAATGCAGCAAATGCCAACAATATATATATGTGTACATCATCTTGTAATTTTGTGCAATTTTTCGATAAAAAATAACACTTTCAGCGCTGTTGTAGTCTCTCATTGTATGTTGAACATTTATTTCCAGTCGATAATGGTGCAGAGCAGTGCAGAGTGCCCGCTGAGGAATTTGGGCAAATAAAAAGACCAGAAGTGTTCTTAAAACTCAGTAGGTGGCGTTGTTACCAAAGCACAGTTAAGAAATTGTTTTTTGTGCAAAAACAATAAGGGAAAATGTAAAAAATTAGTTCATAAAATTGCTACAAACTAACGTCAGCTGTCTCTGAATTCTAAAGTCAAAAATTAAAACAAGAACACATTAATACAATTAGTTCCCTAATTATTGCACAATTCAGCATGTCTCATGTTTTCCCTTCATTATTATAGTGAGACTTAAATTTTTGTTTAGACAGAATGTATTCCAAGATTTTGCTTTAGGTATTTAACTAATATAATCACTATTTTGCACATTAAATCATTAGTTACATAATTTCATTGCACATTGTTAAACATTTTAAGTATTTCACCTTTATATATTACGAAAAAAAAATGCATTGTGATTAAATGCAATGGAAATTTATAATGAAATTATATAATTATTTTGGAGAAATACTTTGCAATGTGTCAGTTGTAATTACATTTTTTATTCCAGTTTCTATTTTAGCATTGACACATTTGTATAAATTACTATGTAAATAGTTGAATGAACACGAACCTGCAGTAAATTTGTTCAAATATATTTTCGCTTATATGCTTAATGTACAATGAATGGTTATTACATATACAGTGTATATATGTTAGGGCCTGGGAAAAATCGAAGGGGGTACAAGGGCCATTCGCCAATATTGATACAAGTTTCAATATTACATTTCCGAGTTGTAAATCCCGTGATCCGTATAATAATGACAATATGGTCATTAACGCCCATTCGTGACTCGTTTTTCTTTCTGGTCGTATCAGAAATACAATGGGCACATATAGACTGTAATTTCCCTCTTGCGACAAATGCCCCAGCTCTATTTCATTGGGTTCGAGTCCCATGTCGAGCAATTTATTAACGCCGCACCTTTAGCAATATACGAAACAGATCTCATCGCTTTTATGAAATGTTGTTAGTCTAGCTGAGTCGACAAAATGGTGCTAACAATACATTGCATAAGGGTACCTAATATCGCCTTTCTTTCATTATTAATCCCTTGCGCTATTCTCTGGATCTCAATGGCGACATGCATGCAGCAAATGAAAAACTCCATGCATGCAAATATTAACCCCATGCACTTGCGAATATCAAATTTCAACATTCAACATAAAATATTATTTGCAGTATTTTCATGACACTTACTTTAATGAAATTTACACAACTGCATCGTATTACTGAAAATGTAACACAGTCCAATTCAAAAACCACTCATATAAAGTTAAAATTTATTAGAAAGTGAAGATATTCTCCTTGTGGATATCTCTTCATTTCATTGTAAAATTAAGACTTTTTCTTGAATTATTCAACATGCATTTTTGTTTTTCATAATAATATTAGTTAAATTACATATTTCGTGGAAAACAGTTTCTGAATTTATTTATTACGTTTCCTTCAATGAAGAAAATGTTGACATAAAAACGCAATTAAAATTTCAAATTGAAGTTATATGCTGTATATTTACTATTGTTCCCATAATTAGCACTTGTTTCATTGAAAATTAAGTAGGAAATGTAGCATTAATTCACACAGCTAGTTGTTCTTTTCATTGTTTTTCAACTTTCACAACTTTAATATGCTTTTTGTTTTAGCTTGCTACAATAAATCCACTGTATCCAGTGTCATAATCTGCAATTTCGCCTTTTACCACTTGCATTTTTTCCAGAAAGGGCGTTGAAATGCCGTGTTTTAAAATGCGCATAACAATTTCAATTGTAAAAACAACATGAAAAGTTACTCAATTGATCGTGGAAAGAATTTTGGACGGGCCATAATTTTTGTTACAAACATCACACCATTTAGGAGCAAATGAAAACCGTGTGTTTTATGCATGCATACAGTAATGCAAAAAATAATCGATTTTCCTTTTTTTTTACTTTCTCGTTGCGCCACCAAACTTGCCTTCATTTGTTACTATCAATGCTATATTTCATAGAGTTTTCTTTTTTCAGTTTCCTTTTGGAAAAACTTTTGGCCCTGCCCTTTGGCAACAAAAACAAGCCAAAAAAGTTTTAACGCCTCAACGACCCCCAACAATCCACTGCAAACAATCCACAATCTTTGGGTGCCATGTACCCAATGCACATGCTCAAAAGCACCCTGGCCATCTATCTTGGCAGAGCAGGGCCAATAGCAGCTGCGCATGTTGCCATGACAACCGAGATGCGATCGATGCTACCACTGTCATTAATCAGTGCGTCACTGAACTCCCCTCCCCTTCCTCCTCCTACTCCCAAGTCCCAAATTCCCGAGCAAAATACCCCCCTGCCCCTCTATCCCACCCCTTATTTTCATACAAACTGATCGCTGATGCGCATTACAGGCACCACATACAATATTCGCGATTCCTGGACATGTTATTACTCGCATTCCTCGCACCCACCACTATATTCACATAATGTGGCTGGAAATCTATATATGTATGTATCTATTTGCGCATGCGCCAACCCCAAGGCGGTCCAAAAAAAAGAACCTAAATCGAGAAGCGGGTCCGATTCCTAAAGCCCTAAAGCCCAAAATGATCCGTAATTCTTGCGTGAGGATTTCCTCAGTATCCTCATTCAAACGCATCCTTTTTCCAATGATACAAATCGACAATAGGGCCTGTGTGTAGATATATTTCACGCAATAGACCTTTCTATACAGCACATCCCGAAAGTTTGAGATAAATTTAAGATCTGACCCGAGTAAAGTGTTCAAAAATACATTAAACAAAAATTACATATTTGAGACCATTTACAGACCAACAAAATGTTTATTTCGCTCCGAACTGCTCCTAGCTAGCTCCGAATTGCTCCTAGCTCGCTCCGAATTGCTTCTAGTTCACTCCAAACGCTAGTAATTCACTCCGAAATGCTCTTAGCTCGCTCCGAATTGCTCCTAGCTCGCACCGAATTACTCCTAGCTCGCTCCGAATTACTCCTAGCTCGCTCCGAATTACTCCTAGCTCGCTCTGAATTGCTTCTAGTTCACTCCAAACGCTAGTAATTCACTCCGAAATGCTCTTAGCTCGCTCCGAATTGCTCCTAGCT
>JAQIWR010001937.1:0-12334 GCA_034695945.1 Glomeris hexasticha
TTTAAACTCGTATCTTCGCAAAAATACGAATAAATAGCATGTTTTGAAGTTAGGAGAACAAAAACGATGTTAAATTAAAACTAATTTTTCATATATTAGTCATTTTTGACGCGATTTGCGTGAATACGGCACAAAAGAAAATTCGAAGCGGGCGTTGTTTTTATACCATGCAGTGGCGTTCGAGTTGCGCTTTTGGCTGTTCTATTTTAACGACGATTGCCCCTCCGTCATTTCTGGGCTTCTGTCATTGGTGACGGATGAGGCAAAAAAATCTGAACCAACCAATCGGCAGGTTCCATTCAGGTTCGAAATCAAGATGTCAGCCTCCACGTTTTACACATTTCATTTGTTTTCTTAATTGCTTACGGTAGGGTTCATGAATATTCTGAAATAGCAGAAATGATTCTTTTTCTGCATGCCTACAATTTTCTATAAAAATTTTTTTTGGCCGTGCAGTGTCCCTTTAACTGCGCTTGTATAGTTATACGGTAAGTGCAGTTATAATTAACAAACCTAACCGAACATTCCAAAAATGACGAAAGCTATAGTTTAATAAACGCGTATTCAGATATTGCGGTCAATTTATGTTGACGGTGTTTTTGTCGTGAAACGGTTAGTTTAATCTTAATCGGCGATTTTTCGTAATAATGTTGCACATTGCCTGTAACATATATAAATTAGATAAGCAATTAACTTAATTTTGTCAGCACAACTTAATTTACATTCAAAAATTGTGCATATATAATTAGTATATTTAACACGGTAAATTAATCTATCAAAATATAGGCATCTTTTGTAAAACATTTATTTTTCGCTGGCACGCGCCTCTATAGAAACTATTAATATGGCGGCCAGATGGCGCTGCAATCGCATGCAGATAACAGTTTCCGGTGCATGGCTTTCTTAGAAAGTAGACATATATTATAAATATATACGCATTGCTTATTTTAACATTTCCCTTTTTATTTTCTTTAAACAATTCAGATAGCTCTATATAACCAATTAAATTACACTATCAATTATGATTCAAAGTAAAAAATTACCCATAGCCTATATGTATAAATAAATAAATAAATAATTAAATAAATAATTTCAAACATTTTCAAAATTATCACAATGGGACCTTTAATTTCTATAGCTTTTCCGGAAATTTATTCATGCATATATATATATTCAACCAAATTCGTCACTTTTAATAAATGCAATTTTAAAAAACTTATTTTACTAAAACAGTTAGCCGACATATTATTTTGTATGCAATTAAGAAATTATATATTTTCCCCAAACTTTTGATAATTTTTACAGTTATTTAATTATAATATGTTCCGTTTTGAAAATATATGAATAACGACTATATAATTTTAAATAATTATAAATTAGAATTGTTGCCCTCTAATTAAAAAGCAAACATATAATTTCCCATAATTCATAATGACAAATTAAACTTTTAACCATTTAGCATTTTCCAAAAATTGCTGTGACGTCATGCACACATTTATAATAATTTGCACATTTTTTATTATTTATATATAATTTATAAGAAAAAATCCCTCTGAAACCGAGTCTGAAACAGACCTTTAATAATTTACAGTCATTGCAGGCACCCCATACAGCAAACTATCTTTAGACCATACACCATTTTTTATCTGAAACTACAATTATAAAAAATAAACAAACAAAAAAAAACAAAAGTGCAATGGTTTTTAAATTATATAGTTTTGACATGGCATCAGAGCAGATGAAGATCCCGGTAAATCCCGTCAAATCTCGCGGTTCTCGGGAATGCGGATCCAAATAGCGTCCGTATATATAATATGGCATACCAGAGTGGATTAAATTTACACCGTTAATCTCCAACTCTACAGCACTCCACCTACACTAAAAAATTCACACTACACGCGTGTGAATTAAATCATTAAATGATGTGAAAGCCGGCGCCATGTTCGGGCAATGTGCACCAGTTTCGTAATATGCATGTGACTCAAATACGTAACTGAATCAGAAATTGCGAAAGTCAATGAAGTATGACCCACTGATATCACATCTCGTATTTACCAACATATAGCTGCCCATATCATCCACTTTCATCTTGACCGCTGTTATCACTGAGAAAGTCGACGCCAAATCTCACATCAATTACGTCATCAAGTGCAACAGCACCCTCGATTTACAGCCAGGGTCAAATATAACGCAACACCTATGTATATACCTACATAATACATACACTTAAAAATGAAATCATACATTTTCAATATTGTATGTAGCCCTACTTGAATCAAAGTTTCACCATAAATCATTTTTTAAGGCCCTCATTTTACGATTTTACTGAGAAGGGGAAAAGTTTGGCTATACGATCGCAGCGCCACCAAGCGCTTCCTTTAGGCGTCAAATTTGTTTTTGTCCAACAATGTCCTCACAATATCCTTTGAACCCTTGGTTGAGCTTATCTCGAAAAGCTGCAGGAGTTGGGTTACTTAATTTACAGGGTGGACCTCTCCACTCTGCACATGCACACACAAAAAAAAACAAATGGGAATTATAAAATATTTAAAATTCAAATTGATGCATGACATCGGTGGAAAGATTATTATAGGGGTTTAACTTGTCAACTTCATCAACTTCATTCAAAACACTACTGTACACCACTCTATTATATATTTTAGCTGTATACAGTTTTTATAGTTGCACGCCATTTTTGTGTGTAAAGTGTCGGGGTGTCGCGCATTGCATGCCGGGAACGTGGCAAGTCGTCCTCAAAATGCACCTCATTTGCATGCATTCGCACGCAACTTGCCCCCTCCCCCCCCCCCATCTACATACACCCAACCCCACCCCCCACCACCCAGAGAAATAAAAACTTTCAACCCAAAAGGGTTCACCGAGAAATGAATTCCCACGACCCCGGATATACGTCACAATTAACGAACGCAGCGACATCTGTCGGCATCAATGTCACATTCTCCCCAGCTGAGCTATATAATACATTGACATTCCTCATTTTTAAAACACGTTTTTTATTACTGAAATTCTTTTCCTAAAAATATATAATATATTTTATTATGCAGTACATGCATCTGAGATTAATTAGAATTATAATGAATTATATAAGAAATGTTTCTCAGTTGCGACACCAGTTGGCGCTAAAAATATAATTAAAGGAAGCTCATGCAGACATGGGAAAAATGGCATTTAATTCAAATTCTTCAAGTAAGATAGATATTATATAATATGAATATAAAGTTCAAATATTTAAATTATTTTCCACACATGCAAAAATAATTTAAATAATTTGTATAATGGAATTTTCTGGACAAATTTATACTACAGTAAAACCTGTCTATGGTGGAATCTCATGGGGCCGGATAAAATGTCCACCATAGACAGGTTTCCAGCATTGACATTTTCCACTATACATAGGTTTTACTGTACTTATATCAAAACAAAAATATCACAGTTAGTTGCTAAATTATTGGTAATTAATTGACTGCTTCACATGTTTTTTTTTATAATAAACAAAATCTCAATGTTTTTTATATATACTGTACTATGGAACTACAAATATATACTAAATATAATTACACCATGGATGGAACATATTTTAACAGATACTAAATAATTTTTTACAAATATTATTGATGAAGAAGAAACAAAAATGGCGCCTATACATATTTAATATGTCCCATTTAAAGTACAGTACTATATAAATACTAAATAAATGTCAGTCTGGCAACAGGGTGTTACAACTTGCTGCACTTTCATGAGGTAATTTCGAAAAGTGGGAGCAAATTTACAGATCCACACCCGAATTCCTGGTGCAGAGCCCCGAATTCCTGGCGTACGTCCATTTTGAAACGGGCGCCATTTTGATGCCATGCAATTTAATTCCCCCTCCTCTCCCTTGCATGCACTCTTGCCGTAATAAATCTTTGTATACAAATATAGTATATAGTACAGTATTTTGTGGCACAGACAAACTTGTCAAACTTGTGACTGGAGTAGATTTTTGAACGAGTTATTAGTATTGTTTTGTGAATGGGTGGCTATATATGAGAAACCGGGAAGTGGGAAGTAGATGGTGGGCCAAACTTTGAACGGATGAATCCATATGTAAAAAGTGGAAAACGCCCACTTCCGGTCTCAACTAACACACACGCATACATATATATATATATATATAAATATACACACAAAGTCGTTTTGAAACGCCATTTTTTCCTTGCCCATTCATCAAATTTTCACCCAACTTAGTCTGTGATGACGTCACACATCCATAATGCACCACACTATATGCTCACACTCATATTTCTAACTATACTATATATTATTACGTTCGTGGACTATCAATTATTTATCATTTATAAACGAATTATAGATTTTTCCATTTATATTAATAATTCGCATTTCTAACACCAGATGGCGCTACGAAAAAACGCTGCGGATTAATAGATCGATTTTTTTTTTGAAAAAGAAGAAGCCCCACCTGGTTTCAGAAATCAGAAGTATTATTTACAAAATATTGTTTTTATTTATTTCGGCTATAGTGCATGATTAAAAAATCGAAAAATCTGTTAAATCTGTTATATAGTCCAATCCAAGTGTTGCTTTAAAAGTTTGAATTTTTAAAACAAATTATGTACTATAAGGGGAAGTGTGATAAATAGATAATACGAGGACTTTTCATTCATGAACTTGTGAAAATGTTAAATTCCATGTTACAAATTTTACTTTTCTTTCCTGTTTCCCCTTTTCATGTTTTTTTTTTTAACTGGATAGAAAATTCTCACTTCTCTTTGCAGATCTAAGAATCGATAACACTCGTTGACCCCACTTTAAATTCTTACAATCAGACAAAATACCTACAAAATACAATGAACCTGAATATCTCTCCATTCAAACTGTAATAAAAAATAAATGTAAAATAAAGATTAATCATTGCAATATTATGATAAAAAATACAAACCATTATATTTATAATATAATATACTGGGAACAAACAAAACAATATTGTGTGAGTATCGCACGTGTACAAACGCTTAAATACTCGATTGTACTTTGAACAGGTGGGGTTTATGTGTGCATATGACTGAATTATTGACATCATCCCCCCCCCCTGTTGATACAAAAAAAGCGTGACAAAAAAAAGAGGCGAAAAATACACAAAACACGGCCTCTAGTTTCGTGTCAATGAACAATTGAAATAAAAGCCCCTTGCATTTCTTTTTTCTCACGGATAAAGCAAATAAAACTCCATCCTCTTTTTATAAATATATACCTGTGATATTGTAGAAACACGGTAGAACACGATTAAATCCACTGGGGAAATTCAAAGATGCTCGATTTAGTGTATTTGGACGTTTTTCGCTTCGAGAAAGTCCACTTTTCAAATGCGCTTCACGTTTGAAATGAAGAGATCCAATTCGCTAGTAGCTATATATAACGACGTCGCGCATCGGAAAACGCAAGGCGCCATTTTGAAGCCGCGGCAAGCGATTAGAACGGCGCTCTGGCTTGAGATCGATCAACACTCTACACAATCTGCGGAATCTCATGACAAGGAACTCTACTGATATCTTTTCTTCTCTCCACAAGATGAGATGAAAAATTAACCAACTTTTGAACTGTAATTATTTAACTAGTTACGTATAACTAGACATAATTTGGCAGAATAATAGTTAGGTAATTTTTACACGATATAAACAAAATATAACAGTGTTAAATTCGGTTAAATTAAGAAAATAATATTTTTAAAAATTATGGTACCACTTTATAGTAGTAATTGGAGTGATTGTACAAAATAATTAACTTTATTAAATTAGCGTAATTTAAAATATTATTCCAAAATTTAGTTTCTTAATTTCACAGCATCTTATTTGGTTTTTGTGGTTTTTGTTTATGTTATATATTAGAGAATAAAGTTATGTAAATTGTATGAACTTACCAAAGTTTGCTCTTGCCCAATCTGAGTCGTCAACTTGTAAACCGAGATATACGCAATGCAACGGTACACATGGAAAAGTTTCGGTTCGGAGGTTAAGCCACGCCCACCATTGTCGCTATTGGCCGGCTGGAGGCTAGAGCGAGATAAGCCGCATTCCGATCATTCCTCAGTGTGGAGAGTGCCAAGTCCTGCGAAAAGGTGATCTCTTCTCTCCCCTCCTCTCTTTTTTTTCTTTTTTCCCCCCATCTGCGACTGCGCAATGCTGCCTGCACGAATGCGCATGCGCACGTTCTCAACTGCCAATATCATTGTGAATGGACGTTCATTCACTGTTGCCAGTGTTGCGTGGCCAGCAGTCAATGAACGCGTATTACCTGGCAACGAGAAACACGGACCAGAGACGTCATCACCGCCATCGCCCAATCGCGATGCAGCATGCATCGACCGCAGTTGGCGCGTCGAATCGAAATTGCGAACTAATATTTCAAACTAAAAATCAAATAAAATAACACCAGTTTGGAATAATATGAGCTCGATTGAGTCAATCCAGAGTAAATATCAATTTAAACATCACTAATTACAATGCGTTTTCCCGCAAATATGATCGTAGTATTTAGTTCGCAGCGGTGTCAACAGGTGGCGCGCAAAACGGCCGAATGGAATTATGACGGAGATTCTTATCCAGCCAATGGCATTGCGAATACATTTTAGATATCGCAAAACGGCGGGAGTTATGAGTTTATCGTTTAAAAAAATGTTAACTATGCGAAGTATTAACACGTCTACACGGTCCTAGACACGTTTTTTGAAAAATGTTGCCGATATAATTAAACATATTGATAAAAAATGGTGTTGCGATCAACTAAAAACGTAGTACTTTATATCAAACAAATGTTAAAATATTTTAAATGATTGATTACAAAAGGTTAGTTTAGGTTTGTTAGGGGAATCCATAAATATACGTCAACATTTTGCTACTTACGAACTGAATGACCATCTAAGTGGACATAGTTTATGAATGGCCCCCTCACTGACATTTGGTCGTATAAAAAGAGGAAATATACTTTGAAATTGTTGTCTGCAGGTTACTGCTGACAGACATGACACTGTTGCCATGTCATTGGAATTACATGTTGCCAATTTACATACAAACAACTTCTATCCATCCCAGTGTCTGGGTCATGTCAATAAACAGGCCAATCTTCAAGAATATGTAGATGTAATTTATTCACCATGTCCCCTATAGATGTAGTTGCATTTTCCATTCAAATATACTGTTCAATCTAATACTATAATTATATATTTAACATATATAAAATTTAAATAAAGTAATTAAGAAATGTATATAGTGTGTCTCAACTCAAGGTTGCAGCGATTCACTACTGATTTCTTGCTTTATTGAGTAAATATTTAAACCAAAAAACTTTTCACGATGTCAAATTGATGTAACTTACTTAATAAAGTTAATTGATGTGTATTTTCCCGTATTTTTACTTGGGGACAATTTGATATTATTTTTTAACAAACGTTGAAATGTGCAATCTTGAGTTGGGACTCACTATAGATAATTATATCAATATGCATGTTAAAAAATATTTTACAATTCTGCAATTTATATTCTCGTATTTGTAATGTTGGTTGTAATAAAAATAACAAAATGGAAGAGAAAAATAGATGATAAAGGGGCGTGGCTACGGTGTAAAGATCATCTTCGGTGTTGGGATGCTGCAAAGAGCCTGCAAAGAAGGGGCGACTGTTGCGCTCTCTGTCCTCACCTGGGTGCCAAATTTCACACTCGCCCACCCATTAAAGGTGTCACTTCTGGTCGGTGCTGAATTTCGTATGCGATTGTGTCGACCAAACCAGTTGTATTATGGAAACGAAACGATCAAGATAAATGGCGACAAGGTGCGGTCGCCATTTATGTTGGCGCAACAGGTCTTAAAAATACATACCGTTATGACGTTTCCTTCCTTCTTTTTTTAACTCCTCCCCCTCCCCCTCCCATCCTCCTCCTCCTTCCCTCTACATCCGCAAAGACGAATCAAAAAATATTTTCTTTTCACCAACATGTTTCCACGTTTCCAAAAAGTAAAAAATAAAAAAACCACAAATATTTCAACTCAATTCATGACTTTACACCACACAGCATGATGTACCAAACTGAATTCAGTCTGGTGCAAAGCCAATAACTACAATTCCGATGCAAATCTGGAAAGTAGGTGTGAAATATCTGTCAGAGTTTTACATAAATTTCACAACATATTATGTAGTTGCATACTTGTTTTAAGTCTAAATTTAAATCAGGGGTTGAATTTGGAAGTTTCCTAACTTTTTGTACAACTTTAACTCATTGAACCATGTACGTAACTTGCATATTATATACAATTCATGTTATTAGACACTTTGAATTTTTTCTTACGAGAATTCAAAAACGAGTTTGCATAATAAAAATTGGATAAACAGATTCCTAACTCAGGGATAACATTAGAAGAACCGTTTCTTATGTTTTACTGGCTTTTTTCATTAAAAAACATCAAAATCAAGTATGAAATTGCTTTATCGCTAAAACGGCAGCAGAACGAAACTTGCAGCGCAACGTATTGCACCGCAATATTGCCAATGGCGTTAACCCTGAAATCTTGCCCGGCGATTTCTCTCATGCAAGATAGTTGCACTCCATGGAGAATGTAAATTTTGACACCATATCTTCACTAAAATACAGATAAATAGCATGTTTTGAAGTTGTGAGAACAAAAGCCAAGTTGGATTGCAACTAATTTTTCATGAATTAGTCATTTTTGACGCGATTTGCGAGAATACGGTGCAAACAAAAATCGAAGCGGGCGCAGTTTCAACTAGTACCAAAAGTACTACAATCACGCAAAACTGACAACAGCGTGTGGCTGCGAATACGAAATTTATTTACGAAACCATTTATGAAATTCCTTTATTTTCTCGTTTTTCGCGCATACGAATGAGACAATTTAAACGAGATCTTGTTTAATTAATTCGTTTTTAATTAGGATTTTGTATTAAATTTTCTCGTTCGAGAAAATTCAAAGTGTCTATTTATTATTAAAATATAAAATGATAGTTTTTGCTATTTTGTTTTAACCCATTCCAGTAATGAATTTTCATGTTCCACTTCGAATTATAAATTATAGGTTTGAAATGAACGAAAAATGCTTCAGGTTTCATTGAAACAGGAGCACTAATGGAGTCCAAAAACCTCCCAAATTTGCATTTCGGGCTCTTTGCGAATGAAAAAAATGGCGGAACAGGTTGGCAATAGTTGTAAAAGCCTCGTTCAACTTGGTTTGGAGTAATACCGAATGTAGAAAAGGCAGTGGCAAGTGACAAAAAAATTAATAACTTTAACTCTTTTATCTTATGTACATCTTAATCCTGCTCCAACATAATATAATAAGAGAATACATTGTTTAAAAAATCCAATATGGCCGCCCATTTCCACCATCTTCTGGCCAATTAAACGATAAAATTAATGCTGCCGTCTGACAGATTGTCTGGTCACGTGACTGCATGAGTGAAAATAGCGCTTTTTATTATTATCAAACATAATGATTGTTGTCTCCCCCATACATACAATTCGACGCATACGTTTGTACATATTGGTCACGTGATAGACAATTAGGTACATTGTCTATCATTTATTTACCTATCCCAATCCAACGTCCAGCGCCATCATAACCACGAAACCGATGACAGCGCCCCAAGTGGCCAATTTCCCGTTACCACTGAAATGAACAAAATAAAGCAAAAAATATCAATTACACCTTTAGTTCAATGCAAAATAAGTATGTACAGAGTATGCAGTGAAATGTGCCTGAATATTAGTGCAGATGGAAAGCAGTTTGAAAACACAGAGAGGTAACGAGGGGAAACAACGAGCGCCGCCTGGCGGAGTTGTTCATCACCAAATGGAATTCTCACCTTCACTTCAAACCCTTCAGACGAAATGGCGTCTATAAAAAAATAACCTTTCCCCTTATCCCCATTATCAATTTATATTTCCACAGCACGACTGTTTTAAATAAAACTGAACCCTTCAAAGACCCGGGCCCCATCTGTTATTTTATGCGTGAAACTTAATTTCCAGTTAGGGGCAAGATTTGGCATTTTGCGCCACTTGCAAATTCTAAACGTGTTTTAAAAAGACATTAAAATAAGAAAATGCAGTAGTAACGTCGATATAAAATTACATTATGGCCTCGAAAAATAAGGTCGTAAACGGGTAAAATTATACATATAAATAGCCCCCTCCTCCATGTTATCTACAGGGTGAAACAAAATAATTTGGACTTTTTTGTGTTAATTTTTTACAGCACAACTGCAAATATATAAAATATATTTTCCCATTATAAAAATGAAGGGTTAAAGAGTTCAAAATTTACAATTGAAATGCAAGTTATATACTGCAATAATAACGAATGAGAATCTTGAATATATAGTAGTTAGTATCATTTAATAAGTTATTTAGGGTGGGTCATTGAAAAACAATTGAACATTTTGAAATATAACTATTAATTTGTAACTAATTTTGGGAAAAATAATGTATAATACTGTTCAGTAACAAGTATATAGTAGATTGAATGGTGAGAAATGGAAGCAGTGTGACCAAGTGTGGCCCACTTTTTCCCTCTGACCTTTGCCTTAATGGCGTATTGTTCTCGTTTCAACTTAAACTTCCCATTGTTAACATTTGAGAGGTTAATTTACGAAGTAAGGGCATAAAAAATAGTGACTAAACTGAGAAGAGCAAGGTACATATAGTGTATAATGAAGAAGAAAAAAAGTGTTATCCTTCACTTTTTACATACACACACAACTCTTGAGGGGGTAAATGTGACAAAAAATCTCCAACAATGAATGAATGAATGAACCCACATGAATGAAAATGGAGAGTTTGAGTGACTAACCACGTGTGGGCTTCTGGGACAATGTCATCCACTACAACATAGACCATGGCCCCAGCAGCAAAGGCAAGGGCATATGGAAGAAGTGGTTGGGCAATCGTCACAACTGCAGCCCCTAAAATGCCCGAAATTGGTTCCACCATCCCACTCAGCTGGCCATACCTTTATAATAAATACATAAATAAATAAATCATCATTACAAAACACAAATACAATTGCAACATGGCCACTAAAGTCACTCATTTTATATTTTGGAACAATTTATCCAGATTTACTATGAGAAAATTTGCCTATTTTCCACTACGAATTTGGTGAACATGTTGCAAATTTGACCTTGAGTCTAATATTCAAGGTCAATTCATTTTTAAACTGCAAATTGGAAATGAAAACAGGTACGTCAAACCTCGTTAATTCGTCGCCTGCGGGACTGAAAATTGAAGACGAATTATGCGGAGTGACGATTTAAGCGGAGTTTTTTAACATGCAAGTCTATGGAAACTGTATTTTAAATTATGACGAATTATCCAGGTGTCTAAATAACGACGTTTGACTGTAGTTGAAATTAACAAATTGACCGTTTTCAGTTCAGTAAGCAACTCCCATTTTCAAAATGGAGGCTGTAATGAGGAAAAATACACACAACCTGATTGGTTGAAAATAAGTTTCCCTCTACTATAAGGACGCCATTTTTTTTTGTTTTTCAGCCAATAACAGGGCACTGAAATCTTCAATGATATCGGTCAATTGTAGGGTAAACATTTATACAAATAATGCACATATATATTTTTAGTATATTTTTAGGAGGAATTTGTTAATTTTAATCCGTTATTATCAGACTAGATTTCTTGCAATAAAATATGGGTGGAGGGGTTGATGACAAGTGAAAGTACATTAATCATAATTACCAGAAACTTTTCCACGTGGAAAATCCAGCTCCTCTCAAAGGTAAACTGACTGCTAAACCCTCGGGAAAATTTTGCAGTCCAATGCCGATTGCCAAATTCCTATATCAAAGACAAAAATGATTTCCCACGCCTCAATGAACGAACAAAAAACGCATTTGGAGCAGACGACATAAATTGAAAATATAGGTATACAAAAATCGACAAATATGAGCACCCAAATAGTACGTCAGAAACTACTGTGATCAAACTTTAATATCTACAGGCTTGAAAGTTTTGGTGAATTTAGAATGCAATGATGGCTTCATCGACTAAAAGATATTTTTCAAAAACAAAATTTAGATTATTTATAGACACTTTGAATTAAAAACGAAATAATTAAAAAGATCTCGTTTAAATTGTATCGTTCGTATGCGCGAAAAACGAGAAAAGAAAGGAATGTCGTAAATGGTTTCGGAAATAAATTTCGTATTTGCTGCCCAACGCTGTTGCCAGTTTTGCGCGATTGTAGTACTTTTAGTACTAGTTTAAACTACGCCCGCTTCGAATTTTCTTTT
>JAQIWR010001938.1:0-12328 GCA_034695945.1 Glomeris hexasticha
GTGCTGTGACAAGTTTTTATATTGTAATGGACCAGTTTATGTATGGTCCAGTCTATGGCTTAGTGTATGTTTGACTGCGTGGTCCATTTTACCCTGATGGTTTGGTAAATGACACATTTACCATCTTTTACGAAAAACTAATTTGTGTCAAAAATAAACATGATTCAGTGGACTTCTTGTGTCAACATGTTAACTAGTAATACTGCTTCTAGCTTGCACAATGTATACATTTTGAATGGTAACGACGCAAAAAATATACGCCATTTTCGTGAGGGGGTCCGTTTTAGGCACTTCTCCCCTATAGCAGTATCCTTACAAAAGATGGTCAGGATATGAGATGGTGCCGTGGGGACTTTAACTCAATGTGGGTGATTTGGCATGGAATGACCCTAAGTATAATGACCGAAGACAGAATTCACTACATTTAACAAACTTAAGTTGTGTCCTGTAAATTGAATACGTAAGAAAATTGCCGGATGTTAACGTTGATCGTAAAAGTCCGAAGGCATTTTAATGTTCGTATTATACTGAATGACAGTTCGATAACTTTGAATTTTACTCAATTACAAATTTCAAACCTCAATTCTTAAATTGCACATCATGCAGCAGAACCAGGAAAAGGGAAACATTAAATCCAATTTACTACACGTTAACTGCTGTAAACAAATAATGAACAAATTGTAATGCCACTAAACGATAAACATGCATGTACAAAAATGCTGTATTTCGAATTTCGTAACACAATATTTGCGTCTGAACTGCATGACAAGTTGCAAATAAGCTGAACTGACCAAAATGTTAACTTCTATAAATAAAGAATCCAACAATGTGGTAATTTGTGTGATATGTGTATTTGTGTTTGTTTGTTTTTTTTTGTGTTTTGTTTGCTTGGTTATAAACAGGTCAGTTTCAAGGTTCCTAAAATGTTGTTAAACTCCACACTATTATTTTGTCACGACCTGTCCACCTGAAACCCAGAAAGATCATTGGCATATGTCGCAATTTCGGAAATTCACAAATACGTTATGAAGTGGCTTCTCGATCTAGTTAATTTGTAAATGGTCTATTCACTAACTATTGCATTGACTTATTAGTTAGTACTGACTGGGTCATTCAACCTCAATTCAACCGAAATAAATTAAAATTTCTTACCCACCATCACGAAAATTTCTGGAAATTTAGCGTGTGGTAGGCATGTATATAAGGTATGCAAAACCCCCCCAGTTTATACGCCTGGGAACAAATTATCGACATTTCTGGAAGCATCTGAAGCGTAAGCTAATTAGGCTTAGCGGTGGGTAACTTTTTTGACATTTGTTTGTGCACAACTCTTTACATATCCGTTAAGATGTAATGTCATTTGGTCACCACATGTATACACATTTCAACGACGAAGTCATCCATGCTCACGGATATGATCTAAGTACCATACTTTTTAAGAAATACAGTCGGACCTCGATAACTCAAATCCCAAGGGAAACAAAAAAAACTTTGAGTTATAGAAAATTTGAGTAATAGAAACTTGAGAAAAATTTTTCAATTCAATGTCACACAGTACTAAAAATTGTTTATTTCGTCAAATCGCTTCCATAAACTGTCATAAGCAGCTACAGATGTCGCCATGAAATATTGAGCAGGAAATGTGACGTCACAGACTGGTCGACAAATTTTAGGGGTCGGGGTTTGATGCACCTGCGTGCGGGCCGGCAGCGTCACAACAACAGCATTGCCAAATGCACAACTTTTTCCCTTAAAATAACTACTTTTCCCCCGAGGTCGGTATTTTCAGGTT
Organism: Glomeris hexasticha; assembly: GCA_034695945.1. Lineage (NCBI taxonomy): Eukaryota > Metazoa > Arthropoda > Diplopoda > Glomerida > Glomeridae > Glomeris > Glomeris hexasticha. Next base: position 1,793 of record JAQIWR010001938.1, read on the forward strand.
TGTGGCATCCAGCATATGGGAAGCCACATAAACCAATACCTCAACACCACAGTTTTGTAATAAACGATGTTTGCTTGGATGTTTGTGTTGTGTGAATTGTGATACTGGTGTCTTGCCTCAGTATTTCAATTTCACTATTATATGTTGCATGTGATTAAATGTTGTGATATTAACCATATGGAAACCTTGGCATAAATATGTTCCGCCGTCAAACGATATTGCTCATGTGTACACCAAATTGGCGCCTGAAAGGGTTGGTGAAAGAACATGGTGAACAAGACCAAATAACAGATGGTAATTGTGTAATGTTGTGCCAACACTTGTACACCATTGCAACAGGAAGTACAACATGTAACATTGCAGTGATTGAACTTAAAAAAAACACCATGCTCAGTCTTTGAGTGAAGATGTTTGTGATAAATATAGGATGTCAGTGTTCACTGTATGTAAGAATACAACATTGATAGAGTCATGTGAAAACAAAAACCCATACTGAATGAAATAAAAACACCGTACTGCTTAATCATTATCACTGCATGAAGAGCAGGTGCTAGATTCGGTGTCCGGGTCTAAAGTTACTATTAAGTCTGCAATGTCATCGAACAGGCCATCTCTCTCCCAGTATTCGTTTTCCAATGTTACGATGTGTTTGCTGTAACTTTCCCACTGCTCCTCAGTAACAGCTTCAAAGGCTTCTTCAGTCCACTGCATTAAATCAGTCATCTTGTGGGAGGTATTCCTCACTTTCACAAAGTGCTTCACATGATTCCACACATACTCTATAGGATTTAAATCACAATGATAAGGTGGCAGGCGAAGTACTTCATGGCCGAACGTTGCCACAAGCTCATCCACTTCATATCGAGGACTCTCCTTGTTTGCCTTCACCAGGTTTAACAATTCTGCTTTTCGAAACCAAGCGGGAAATGCAATTGCATGGCTGGTGAGCCAGTCCTGAATGGCATGTTTCCTACTCGCAGTATTGGGCGGTTTATTCACGCACACACTATGATACGGCGCATTGTCCATGACAATAACCGTATTTGGCTCCAAGTTTGGAAGCAGTTTGTCTTTGAGCCATTTAATGAATAGATCCCTGTTCATTTCGCCGTGGTAGTCCCCTTGTTTGGATTTGGATTTAAATTTCAACAAAGCACCTGGTACAAACCCCTGTTCGCCACCTGCAATGTCAGCTTATTAGGTATACCAAATGTTGTACATGGTGTGGCAATACAATGTGGGACACTTGTCTGCACACCATGTGTTGCACCATGGTGAATATTGACAAATGACATGTACAAAAGCATGGCCCACCATAGCGTGCATCTGCCAGTAATGAACACATAACTGCGTTACATCACAGACAGGTTGCAGGGTACCACTCATCATGGAAAAGAACGGAGCAATGTTGAAATGAAGTTGTGGTACAGCTTGGTCCACAATGACAGTGGACACGCTCACAATGTTGCAACACGCTTAAAGAACTCATACAGTACAGTAAGCGTTTGCGTACGTACACGTGATTTCAATAAATGTGTAGCACAATTTTATTGTAATTCTTTGTTCCATTTTGTGCAGTGTTCAGTGACATCCTGTACTGCAACCTGTCTTTGCAGCACATAACGTTCTGTTTGTAATTGGGACACAACGTTTTGGGACATGGCCATCAACATGTCCATCTGCAATAATCATCATTCCACAACACATGATATGTGCAAGCATATCATATACATTTATGGAAATTGTGTAGCAGTCACATAGCAGTCACAGCAGTTTTGCAATATCATACCTGCATGAACCAGGACAATCCTGTCTCCACTGCTCTCTGATGACAACAATCCTAATACGTCGCTACTCTGCCAACATTTCCCAACGGTCATGTTAGTTGACATCCAAGACTCATCCATGAACACAATTGGCCTGTTTTCTCTCCTGTATTGACGTATGGCCCTCAAGTAGTGGCTTCTCTTTGATACAATATCGGATCGTTCCATTATGATTTTACGTTTATTGGTGCACTTCCTACACTTGAAGCCTATGGAATACAAAATTCTGCGGAGGGTAGTGAGGCTGCCATTGTATCCAGTTTTATCCTTCATGGCATTTAACAGCAGATGAAGGCTTGGTGCTTTCCTTTCAACAGTGTAAAATTCATGTATGGTTCTTCTTAAAACACATCTGTCAAACTCATCCATCCATACACTTGGGCAGTGGGGACGTATCTTCCCTGGTGTCCCAAACTTTCCGTTTTCTCTTTCTTTCTTTATAGTCCGGATTGTTGTCAATGATAGACCAACTGCTGCAGCAACCCTGTGTAATGGTTTCTCAGCAGCAATGCCGGGCTGCCCAGCACTTAGTCCTTCAAAATATGTGATGACATTTCCTACCAATTCTCTACCCTGACTATGCACTGTTTTCCCTCTTCTATTTTTGCTGCGAAGACCTTCTCCAGTTTTAGGCCGTTGCAAGCTTGCCACTCCATTACCATTGGATGCAGACGTCCCTTCATATACTGATATGTTTCCTAATGATAACGTGTCCCCAAGATGTAGCTCATTGCAGCCAGACATATTGACGATTTCATTCATGTGCTGTTGCATCACTACAACATATCACAGCAGTACTTATGGAAAGGCTATTAAAAAATAACAGAACATAATGTCATTTTGTGAATGACAACTTTTATCCTGGTAATCCAAGCACATTTACAGACAAAACTGTGGACAATAACAGATTTCACCTGGTGAGACATACATTTAGTACAATTGGACAACACGATACTGGAAGATCACAGGGAAAACATTGTTTATTATCAAATTGTGGTGTTGAGGTCTTGGTTTATGTGGCTTCCCATATGCTGGATGCCACACAACTGAATATACCGATCTTGGGGGAAAAGTAGTTATTTTGAGGGAATAAGTTGTGCATTTGGCAATGCTGTTCTTGTGACGCTGCCGGCCCGCACGCAGGTGCATCAAACCCCGACCCCTAAAATTTTTCGACTAGTCTGTGACGTCACATTTCCTGCTCAATCTTTCATGGCGACATCTGTAGACTTGCAGATACTGTGATATCAATGTTCCGAGATATTGCAATGTTCCTTTCGTGATGGATGATTGCAGTAACATCACTAGGATTTCTCTGAGTGTTAGAAACAATTGCCAAAGTACATCACTCTCTCTAGTAAGATCTCCCAGTATCAGTGGCAAATGTAGGACTAGGCATAATGTCTGGGATGCACTTTGTCCAAATCCGGTTTCTCCGTTTAAAAATGACAGTCTTACTGGTGAAGGCTTTGATGGCTTGTAATGTCGACCAAAGTCAAAGGACTCTAGCCTATAGTTCAGCCTAATCAAAGTTAATTTTTTTCTTTAATAAAGTGATTGATCAATATCATTAGGTAATCAGGACATACATCTTCAAGCATATCATGCATGATATCAAAAGAATATGTATCTCCAACATGATAGTAAGGAAGCTCGTTAAAGTTTGACTCAAAATTTATCCCAGTGAGCGTTACATTTTTCATTGCCACAACCTCAGCATAATTTGTTTGGTTTCTCAGCAAAACATGTGATTCTCTAATTGCCTGCTGACAGTCTTTTTGGTGCATCCTGCATCTTATGCAAGGATAATTTGCTGTGAAACCTTTCACAAATCCCAGTAATGCATGTACTCCCAAGTTATCACCAACCACCTGAGCTAAAGCTATTTTCAAATTAATCGTTTTGCCAAATTTGTGTTGACTTTCTTTGGGAACAACAATATCAATGCCATTTTTCCACAGACCTTTCAGCTCATCAACAATAAACCTTGAAATTGAATTAGGAGAGCTTAGCTTGTAATCGCGACTGCACAGGGATGCAAGTAAATATTTGCATTCAATCAAACTTTGTAAATGCTCTGGCAAGTCAATAATCGAAAAATAGAAGTTGGTTAACTTGTGCTTTCCTGCTTTTGAACCCAGGGGATTTGCGATCTCGATATCATCAGAATAAACTATAATAAATATTACATTGTGATCAAACTGTCTTTCTGAGCACAGTGACCCATCTCTATAATGTGTGTAAACACTTGGATTTATGGAGAATTCTCTGAGATGCAAAATTTCTAGGAAGCCCGGTGTTTCAAGAAGCTGCGTAACTGTTTGTTTGATGGAGACATACTGCATTTTGACTCTTTTGTAAATCTGGACTTGGTTATCACCTCTTGATGCATGTGAAATGTCGCTATCCAAAGTAATTTCGGTTGGAGATATTAAATGGTTATGTGCAAGCAAATATTTTTTTATCATGTGTGTGCTCCTAAAGGATGATAAGGGATTATGCAAACCCTTGCACTGTGCACCTGGCGTAACATGATCTTTGCATGTATTTATAACCTCATCAATAAGGGTTTCTGCATGCCTGATTATAGTTTGAGAAGTGGAATGTGGAATTTTTCCTGACTCTAAGATTGATGCTACAAATCCTATTGCTACTTTATCTAAGCTGGGCTGTGTTTTGTCATGTCTTGTTATATCAGAAATCAGTGGTTCACTACAATCATGCTGAGGGTCTAAGCTACTTTCCAGCACTCCTCTAACTGCACTTGTAGAATTTTCACCAATGCACATATCTCTCACGCTTAGCATTGATATATTCTTGTTAGCTTTGTAACATGTGTGCTCTCTAATGTGTCGCAAAAATGATTTCCTGAAAAATTTGCAATTGCACTGCATGCATTTGTAAATGCTATACTCATGCAATTCTTTGTGGATTTTCATGTGTTTTAGAAACATCATGTATGAATTAGCTTTGTGCAAACACTTAAAACATACTCTGGAAGGAATTTCAGTTGCTTCAATTGGCAATATTGACATCGCATTTAGCAACTTCTTCCTGGGACCAAGTTTGCTGATTAGAGGCTTTAAATCAGTATCAGTCAGTGAAAAGAAAGTTTCATCATCGATTTCCTGTTCTGTAAATATACATTAAAATGCTTCAACAAGTGGCTATTGGCATGTACATGAGCAGAACCTCTGTAATGTGACCATCCAAGGGGCTGTTGGAAACAGGATATAGAGATGCATGGTCAACAAAAGGAATGAGATTTACTTACACGTTTTGAACGTTCAGCATTAAAATGTGATCACTTTTGGGAGGTGGTCAGCCTAGGGAGGTTATCATTTATGGAGATTCTACTGCATGTATTTGTCATTGCAAATGTGAATGCTAATAATGTACTATATATGCATAGCCAATTGATGCTATATATGTTTCCACATATATGTGTACATTGTACTAATCTATGAAAATTAAACCTAACCATTTACGCTTGTACACTAACAAAATAATACCTCAGTTATTCAAAAAATAACTAGTTTTGTTCCATCAAATAAAGGGTTTTCACCATTTTATGGAACAAAACTAGTTGTTTTGGAAAAACTGAGGTAATTTTTGTTAGTGTAGTCCTAACTGTATATATGTTAATGTGTATGACAAATCTAGTGTTCGTGTGCATGAAAATACAAAATTAAAAGCAACCGTGAGACAGACGCGTTTTCTCCGTTAAATAAGGGTTTATTCGAAAATAACCAAAGGGTGTCAAAACCAAATCAATTAAAACTTGTTAGAAATACGTTATTACAACCTCTGGTTATTTTATGTTAACGGATGTTTGTCATATAAACAGTTATTTAACGGATAAAACGTGTTTGTCTTGCAGGTGCTTTTTTATTTTCATGCATGAACATATAGGCCTACTGCACCGTCACATATACATCGTAATAATATGAACATCTTACCTTCAAAAACGCTTATATATTCCTCCAGCTTTGCATTTTGCAAACATGTTTTCCATTTTAAAGACATTGTTGGTATTTGCAAAGTAGATCAAATAACGAGCTGCAAAACAATCCAAGTAAACATGCAGCCATTCGAGAAAATTTCCATGCATGCGTTTCAGTTTCGGTTTCAGTTTCGTTATTGTCTTCCCCAATTAATGACGGATTTACTGTGTACGCAATACGCTTACGGTTTCATTTTATTGCAGTCACATTCATTGTTACTACTTGCTACTCCGTATACAATTAAACATTTAGAATTTATTGCAAGTACAGTAATTGTTAGAGTTGGTAGATTTTATTAATACATCTTATTGCAAAAACAATAATTGTTTATTGCAACCGCAATTAAATTGATTGTAATTGTGATCCACAATAACAAAATTTTTAACTGTGTGGATGCCCAAATCTTGCAATATAATAATATAGCAAAATGCAAGTGCTTAATATTTTCTGTACTGTAAAAGCTACTTCACAATACATAAGGCAGTGTGAAAAGTGTTGATGGAATCGTAATTTTAAACTATTTATTGTGCTAAAAATAATTTTAAACACACAGGGTTCCCACTGACAAAGTTGGGTAAAACGAATTTCAATCTATTCATAATTTCATCCAAGACATTTCGTTAAGCAAGAAATATCTCGCCGAAATTGCCAGGTGAAAGTAACTTTTATGAGGCGCTGTTTGCCATCAACCTGACATGGCGCAATTTGAAGAAATCATATGTAATATGGGAAGTAAGTTGAGCCCAAGGTTGAGCGGTGAAGAAAAATTACCATGTCCACAAAGTGGTGACTGTAATGTGGAACAAACAGAAGGACAAGAAGATGCTCAACTGGTTGATAATTCACCTCGCAAGACGATTTCAACGATACAATGTTTCAGTGATGTTGAGGAAACGACGAACGTACAACTGTGGGGTTCAAAAACGACTGATGCGGACAGACCGTGCTACATAAGACTGGAAAGAATGAGCTTGTCATGTGTCAGTGATGGCACTTTGAATTTGGCCGAGGTAACTGTCAATTCAATATATTATTTTACAGTCTGGGTTATTACAGGATGCTTTATTCAGGGTGTCTACTGAACTGGAAATCCTGGAATTATGCAAGAATTTACTGGATTTATTCAAAACATACTGGAAAATGTCCAGTTTTGTTAGCCATTTTGCATTTTCATCTTAATAACTTATAATAGCAATCAAGTTATTTATTATTTATACTGCAAAAATTCAGTAAATGTCCTCGATTGTCCTGGTGGAAAAATACTGAAATTTTGAAATTATTAATCTGTTCGCACCATGTAATTGCCAAAGTGAAGTACATAATAATATTGGTGGATGTTATTGTTTACCTAACCTGCTAATATTATTTGAAATTTTACAGACACCGAGTCCGTCAACACGCCGCGTGAAATTTGGAACTGTCGTATTTGGAAAAATGCCTACGCCGACGACACCCCAAAAAAGTATTCTGAAGACCGTAAACGCAACTAATGTTCCAGTAAGTTTGTATTGCTGTAAATAATGTGTAACTGATAATAATTTGTTCACAATTTAATTACAGGAAACGGATCCTTTTGACGACGATTTGGGTCGCGTGTCGGAAAGTTATTCGGGTTCCAAACAAATGTTTACGGGCACTTGCCCTACAAGTTTTGATCAGAGTCACTTACAGATACGTTGTAGCCTCAGGCTACTAAAAAATCACATTCCCCTAGTCACGTTGCGAACTAAGAGACCTCCAAAAGCGCGCTAGCGGAGGATGTCGTGGTTAACGCGCGCCATCTTACGTGCAAGAAGCGTAAGTTGTTTCCGTCAGACGATGACCTAGTCCCCAACCATCCCAAAAGGCTTTTCAATGGTTCCTACCAATTCTGCACGATGCCATTGGATCAACCGGCTTTGCATTTAACAAACGGTGCGCCGGACGAGCCGTCCGACGTGGAAGCCGGAGTTACGGGAACTGTGACCGAGATGGTTTCAGTTACGGTCGAAGAAGTTGAAGCTAGTAGCCAACATTTCGATGAGCCGACGGCAAATTATATACCAAACGGAAAGGTTCGACCACCATCACTAGCTTTTAGGCGATTGTTCCGTAAGTTTGCGGCAAATGGACGTTTCGTCGTTGACGGACGGTAGCGTGGTGTTGTCGGAGGAAATGTTGGAGAAGTTTAGTGATAGAAGATGCAAAGCATCGCAACCTAAAATGCCTTCTCAGGAACCTAAACGGGATAGAAGTTAAAGTGGAGGAGGATGATACATCCATAGACATATATACTGCACGTATACTATATGTCTATGATACATCTACGTACACTCCCATACTCTGTCTAACTCCTGCCAGCGCAAGAATAATGAAGTTAATCTAGTCGGTGACGAGAGGAAAAGATGCAATGGAGAAATTGAAGGGCAAATGAGTTCATATATTATATTATTGCGACAGAATGTTTTACATTCTTTAAACTTATTTTTCATTTTATTTTCATTTGTGTAAATTCACCAAACCATTTCATTTTATTAGTCACATTAGATAAAGAAGTGAACGTGAAGGCAACTCAGAAGTTACTTTAAAAAAAATTAGTTGTCTAAATTGTAAAATTATTTATACTATGTGAAAAAAGAAACGGTTAAAATGTGCATCATTAAAAACTGTCAGGGCAAACCTGTCTATGCTGGATTCAGGAATCTCCAGGGCCCGGAAAAAATCCAATCCTATAAACATGTTTTCCAGCAGAGAGAGGTTTTTGCAAATCAATTTCTGTTTTCAGTAAAACCTGTCTGTGGTGGAAAATATGGCTTTTTAACAAACAGACTGCATGATAAATGTTTTTAAAAAAACCTATGTATGCTGAAAATACCTGTCTATGGTGGAAACTTTATCTTGTCCCATGAGATTCCACCATAGACAGGTTTTGCTGTATCATGCTGTCTATGGTTCCCTCGACAAAGTAACCCTTTCGGAAAAGTGTTCTATAGCTAGATCTGAACCAGATCTAATTGTCCAATTTTAGAACTGCACCGCCCAATTTTGGAACTGCACCAGATCTAGCTATAGAACACTTTTCCGTAGTGGAAAATTTTCCTCCGTAGCCAGGTTTTTACAAAACATTCTCGTACTGTCTTTGGTCCACAAAAAAGTAATTTTCCGCCATAAACAGGTTTACAATTACTGTATAAGTTGTAATGTTGCGCATGGCTTTATCTTTATTTTGGCACATTTCATACAATAAAAAAGCTAACTCATAATTTCAATTAATTTATTTTAAAATGTACATTACAATTATGCATTATTTAAAACATTTACTATATCCATCTATTTTAATTGTATTTGTTTGATAACTAACATTATTAAAAATGTATTAACAGTTGGGTTAATCAGAAAGTCACAAGTCAATATAAACTGGTGAACTTTATTAGATCCGCGAAATTTAAATCACCGTGAATTGTCTTAATGTACTTTAAAATTTTTGCCTTTGCAACAAAGAAGTTTTACAGTATTTGTGCAAATTTACAGATTTTAAAAAAATTACGAGTTGCATATGGATATGATAGTCTTTTAAAAGTTGACTTGGTTCTTGTTAAACGAATGAATATAAGTAATTTCTGTCTAAATTATGCACAAAAGACGAATTTTTATAATTAGTTACTTAATTCTACATATTGTCCACTGTTTGGAATTGATACTTTTTTCTACATATTGTAATATTGTCAGATATTTTCCACTGACAAAAAGTGACCTAGGGTATGTACACTCTGTCCGGAGTTTATGTTTGGATTTAGCAGCGTGGGAATTTCTAGTTCCCCGGGAACTTCAACGGAACGACTCAAGAAACTTGTAAGTCGAGGAAACTGATTTTAATAGGCACCTTTGCAACTTGCACAGGTGAATCAAGGTGATGATACAAAAAGTGGCAGACTCAATAATCTGTAGTAATAGCGTAACAGTAACTCACTCGAAACGAATTCGATGAACTAGCTAGGGCGACGTCCGCACGAAACGGTCTTAGAACACGGAGTTAACCCGGACTAACAAAACGCTTGCTTTTATAAAAAATTAAATGGTCAGGTCAAACCAGATCGTAATTATATGCAACGCGCTTCTAATTACAGGTTACACAACAGCAAGTCGACTAAGAAAGAAACAAAAGAACGACTATCGCAACGGGTTCAAAGTTTACGTTGGAGTTGGGATTCCAAGAAAACTGGCACAAGGTGAGAAACCATAGAAATTTATGCAACGATTTCAAACAGTTTAGAAGGGAAAAAACGCCCTGCCTCTCTTCTACGTTTTAGCCTGCAGTGGACAGTTCCCGAATCTTATAACAATTAGGCCGTAGAAGAGAGGCGGGGCGTTTTTTCCCTTCTAAACTCCAGACAGAGTGTAGCACATGTGTTTGGTATGTTTCGAGATGATTATATTCAATAAATGTTTCTTCTGAATTAAGTTTCAGTTAAAATTTTGTTACCCAAATATGTGAAACTGACAGAAAATGAGGATATGTACTTGGAGCAACGTGTGAAGTAGTGCAAAAGATAAACCTTTAGTTGTCAAGTGAATATTCATTTGCAAATTTCTGTGATTAGATTTTATCATGGTGTTTCAATTTTAGATAGCCTCAACAATCCCATCAAGGATTTTTTGTTGCCATTTGCACGTGGGTGTTGTGTTTTGAAAACAAAGGGTTGAGTCAGTTCACTGACCTAGTATAT
>JAQIWR010001939.1:0-12326 GCA_034695945.1 Glomeris hexasticha
GGGGAAGAGAGGCCAAAACGGCCTCTCTTGACCTATTTCGGCGATTTATTTTTAATCAATCGGGTAAGTATCAAAATTGGGATTATTTTTATGAAGAAGACTAGTGAGTATACTGACTAATAACAAATTTCCATGTAAATCTGTGGATGTAGCAGAATGACCTCCTCGATTTGGGAGGAGCGTAGCTAGGGGTAGGGTAAGAGCACAGCAGTGGGGATGGAGCCATTAGGGAGCTGTCTTAATGCCATTTTAAGGTAACATTAGGAAGAGATGCATCACGCGTTTGCTGTAGAGGAGTTTAATAAAAATGGTGGATCACCGATAATGATACTGCGTGCAAATCTTCGATCTGGTACCGTAATGTTGCATCGTGAGATCGGAGAGTAGATTTCCTTTTTAAAGCACAACTAACTTGTTTGTTTGAAGTTTGACATCCAATATTAAATAGTTTTTATCGGGACAAACTATTTTTTGCATTAAAAACGAATTTAATGTCCGACCGCAGAATGCAACACAGCCAGAAAATGTGGCACACTGCATCGTTATCGGCGAACCATCATTTTGATAAAACTGCTCTACAGCAAAAGCGTGATGCATTTCTGCCCAAGTCATGATGTAAACCTAAAAAGACATTAACACAGCTCTCTAACGGCACCATCCCCACTTCTGTAATCCCACCCTACCCCTAGATACGCTTCTCCCCAATCGGGGAGGTCATTCTGCCGCACTCTGTACTATTGCACAAAAAGAAGCAGGAAAAGTGCCGTATTATCATGTTACAATATATGACACGTTCATCGATCTGTGCTTATTAAGTATGAATAGGGACAAATTTGGGTATTTACCAAGAAATTCAAACATATTGCTGAACGGTTGCTCAGAAAATACAAATTCATAGCAGTTTTTAAGTCAAAATGATAATGCACGTCACTCTAGATCTGACATTGATTCCTGAAATTACGAAAGGAGTGCAAAATTAATATAGTACTGTTACACTATTAAATATTAAATCAAAATAAATTCACATCGATTAGTGGAATGCATGGTTTAATAGACTGTATTGGAAACTCACTTGTGTAACGCAAATACTGAAGACAGGATAACGTCCTGTTGGCATACATGAAGCTGCTGTTCTATCTGCCTTGAGCATCAGAACCAATATCGAATGCTGAAGCCAAAGAGCAACATTGAGCACTGCGTTCACTGTACACAGACAAGAACCCATTTCCCAACGACCACTCATGATGGCCACAGCCAGAGGGAACGGCAAAGTGAATACTGCACCTACAATGTCGGCAACACACAAACACTCTATGAGCACAAAGTTAGACGTTCTACACTTCAGTCGATTTCTTCTTATATTCCCGATTATTAATCCGTTTAATACTGTGGCTGCAACTATGAGCAACAGGACCACAGTCGCTTGTAGTGGACCATTTAGCATTTCTGCCATAGGCCCAAGAGGTAATGAAGTAGAATTGGATTCCATGGTAGTACTGTTCCACCATGTTTTTGTTGTAGACGCTTCCTCAGACTTGGCATGTCCAATGTACTGCAGCATGATGCATTCACAACATGAAATTCATGGTTGGCACAGTTGGCTCATCAATGAGCTGATGTCATATCCCTATCGTGCGTATAGCATATCATGGTTTTGCAATGGCAGTCATCGATTAGTGCTCTTTATATGGACCTCCTATAACTGCATCGACCATCAGGTAACCAATCGATCGATGATTGTTCATTACAAGAAGTAGTGACAGGGCGTGCAGTTGTCACGTCACACATGTCACAAGCTTCACTTCTAGTATGGTCGATACATTATTTATAACGCTTTTATTAGCTATACTGGATGCATTATCAGCGCATCGTTTATCTTTGCAGTCTCGCCTGAAACCTATAGCAGCTTTTTGACAGTTGGACTACGAATAACTTTAAAATACAATTCATGAAGTTGCAACTTTTTGTTTGAATCTGGATTCTGAACTGTTGTAGGCTGAACAATAGGAACAAATATACAACCAATTATTTACAATGAATAGATTCAGTTCTATTTTTTTACATTTTTAAGTTCAAATCCTTCCATCTCTACTTAGCTCCAAATGCTTTATGAAGAGGAATTGGAATTCCCTGACTTTAATTCCCCTGATTTTCCTGACAGCTAAAGCAGTAAATAAGGCCCATAGATTTCCCGAAGTTGTGGAAACAGCAATTTGCTTTTATTTCTGGTCACTGGAACAAGTAAAGGGTATATAATGACAGCATCGATCCACATCAACTGGACTCGCAAATAATTTTCAAATTATTGTTATTGAATTCATGTCATAATAATGACTCATTGTCGTCTGCTTGTACTGTGACGTCGCTACCTTCTTGCATGTCAATTATTGAATTGTGCAAGCCGAGTCATCATCATAATAAATAGCATGTGCTGTATTCTGGATGAAAAAAGAAGAGCTTCACCCCATTTCTTTCCAATTGACATGTAAGAATTTTCTGATTAACAGTATACTACATCACATTCATATCCTTATTGCGCCTTTGCATTAATGTGAATCGGAAATCGACTATATAACATATAACAGTTTGCTATGTATTTAAGAGCTTTTATTTGTTACTGCGATGACGAAGAAATTTGGCATATCTGAGAATATAATTTATAAATATGGCGCTATGTGAAATAAAAGGATCAAAAACAGAAAGGAGAAGAAATGAGTGATTTATATGGCAGTTTTTAGAATCCTTCGTGTCGGTGTTCCTCGACAACGTAAATCTGTTTAGTACCAGCTGTGGGTTGCTGGGTGCTTGTAGTAACCCATGAGCGATGTTTGGCTCTGATGAAACTCATATTGGTCTCAGCATGCTCAGCCCTCTCTTCAGCAGCTTCCAGTTCCCTCTGGTATCTGCGAACTCTTGTCAGGTTAGACTGCGATGCACCCTCCTGTTAAAACAATTCGATTTTCATGTCGAGAAAAAATGCAAATGACTTAACACCTAATGTATCTTAACATAAGATGTAGTAGGGTACCTGTTCGTTGAGCTGACGCTTGTACACCTTGACCTTCTCGTTGAGCTTCTCCACCTGGTCGGTGAGAAGGCTGACATTCTTGTGATCTTCTTCCATCTGGATGAACACCTCCTTGACGTGACGCTCCTTCTTGCGCAAAAGCTTGGTGGTTTCAGCATGGCGACGTTTCTCTTCATCAAGCTCGACCTCAATGTCTCGGATCTAGCATAAAAACGATTATAAGCGAGATGCCTTTATACAATGCTGTGCAAAATTGTCTGTGTCCACTTTATTTACCCTGGCCTCCAGCTTGCTGATCACGCGTTTTCCACCAACAAGAGCGTTGGTTTCAACTTCCTCCAAGCGGATCTGCAAGTTCTTGACCTCAACTTCCAGACTCTTGCGGATCGATTCGATTTTAACAATGCGCTCTTGCTCCTCATGCAGGATCTCAGTAGTGTGCTTCAGCTCAGACTGGACACGATTGGCACGCTCATCGGCCAACTGGAAAAGTATACTGCTTGTTCGTCATTTGTATTTTGTAAATGAATAGTGCATCATAATAGTGCTAACCTTCAGCTCTTTAGAGATCTCATCGTAATCAGCTTGGATGGCAGAATATTCGCCTTCAAGTTTGCTCTTTGCAGCGCTGATGTTCACATTGATGATGGTCAACTCATTGACTCGGGCGTGTGATTCTTCATACAGTTGCTCAGCTTGACGCTTAGCACGCAGGGCCTATTGTTTGCAAAATACTATCATGTAATACACAATTGAGAACTAAAATCCAGAAATGAGTAAGAGGCACCTGATTTCCATTATAATTGGAATATAGTATTGTTGCTTATTCAATTTATAGGCTACATACATACCTTCAATGCTCTGTACTCCAGCAATTTTAGAATGCACGAATGAAAAATCCAATTCCATGAGCGATTACTTACTACATCAAGGAATCAGTATTGTGTAAACACTATAATGAATCCTTGACAACACGATATCGCAGTATTATTAGCTACTGTATGTTTTGCACTGTTCAATCGATAATTTACTCACAGCATCTACGTTGGATCTTATTTCCTCCAACTCTCCAGTGAGGGCCTGGACACGACGTTGGGATACAGCATATTGGTCAAGAGTGGTTTGCAGTTGTCTCTGCAGCTCATCGTAGTGATTCTGGATCTCCTACATTCGTCGAAAATTTGGTAGATTTATAGCAAAATCATATTTTGAACAGAAACGTTTCTAGATACTGTCAAATAACAAACTCACGGTGATTGTGATGGCCTGTCTCTTGATGGTCTTTTGGAGCTCGATGTTGTTTCTGTTGGCAACGTCCAAGCTCATCTCGAGTTCAGTGATCTGTACCTGGTACTTCTTCTTAATGCGGATCACTTCAGTCTTCAGCTTGGTCTCGGCCTCCACTAATCTTGCATTCATGTGCTCCAACTCGATCTGCATCTGCTTGCTGCATACAGATAACATAAGATGAAAAAGGAGTACGTAATAGTGTGGCGTGAGCAAATTTCACATTTCACAGCTTTTGTCTCTAACTGGTTTCAACAAGTAATTTTTCTAAATAATTATTCAAGGTTGTTGGCATTGGTTAAAAGTTGTGTAATTGTGTAATAGGTCTTTGTTCAAGTTCAGAGATGTATAAATTCGAGTGCATGGTATGTTTGGGTGGCACACTGGTGGTGAGGGGCATCACAGTCACATCAGTCCTCATCATTATAAAATCATCAGTTACGAGGGACCAGTGCCACGAGGGTCCTCAACAGTGCATTAAGTGGCCAGAGAAGGGGCAAGAGGTCTGAAGATTCTTCACATGAGGGCATTAGTGGAACGGTATGTACTCGCATTCCTGTTAGTACTAGTCTGCACCATGAGAATCCTCCCCTTTCCTTCAGAGTGTTTTAAGAAAATGTATAAGAAATTTCAACAATCTCTCTTATGAAATACTTCGAATTATAATATAATTAGGCTATTTTGGAGCCCCATGTTTTGACATATAGAATGTGTGACATACACTCAAGAGTATCTAGTCGATTGCTAAACTCAATCATAAAATGAAAATCTTGAACACGAGAGGATGAATGGGATATGCTGTCTAAAAGACTCCATGTTAGGATTATGAGGTCGCATTTCATTGTTGGGTGTCTGCCAGCATCCCGTATAGATTGTTCATAAAGTTGGGACCTGTTTTCGGACCACTTGTAAATAATGTGCGCATGTGCCAAATGCCTGATATTCAACTGCACAAGAATATAAATGTGTGGGAAGCACACATGTGTACTATATATGTTCTCATTTTATTATCTCCGACCAACAATTCAGACAGTGAAAGAAGCTGGAGAAGGTAATGGTATACTGTACATAGTGCTAAGACGTAACAGAAGAATGGTGGAACAGAATTTAACACACTTTTGCACAAGATATACTGCTGTAACTAGAAGCCGAGCGACAAAAATAAAGCCCCGAAACAAACACACACCCACACCTAGTCTGTTCATAAAATGTCCTTCCTTGCAATATGTAAGCACCTAACAATAGATTAATAATTACTGTTATTACCTGAGAAAAAATGTCTTTGGAAAGGTACACATTACATAATTTCTTTAATTCCAAGTCGCACCACGACCTCGCAAACATTTATGAAACGGCGAAAGACTAATTGGACATTATTCTGCGAAAGCAAGTCTGTATTTATAAGAAAAGTCACATAGGAAATAAGAAACATTTGGCTGAATGGACATCATAGTTAAATTTTAAACGTACTGTATATCAATGAACACCTGAACAGTCATAATTTGAGAATATTGACAAATAAGCACTAGCAGATATTGCTCAAAGATACGATTTCAACCGCCATTTTATGAACAAACCTTTCAACGAATATCAAGGAACTGCTTCCAAACTAAATTACTAATGAGAACAACACAGGAAGAAAACATTGCTGCACTCCAAATGCCTGCACTGCGCCAAAACTGAACTAGGCAACTAGTTTAGCTGCAATCGCAAGGTTGCAGGAGGATTCCAGGATACTCAGTAACGTTTGTATTTGTTGTATAAGGACACAGGAGACGCGTTCCTCAAGCGCACAGGGTCAGAGTACAAACTGGTAGGGCGAGCAGCTGGTTTGGGAGGTGGGCGATAACGATACCATCTTCGTTCTCCCAGCCGGTCCGCTGCGCTTGATCCTTCCTCCTTCAGTTTCGTGATGCTCACATCGTTCATCCTCTCTGATATCGCATCAATGGTACGTCGATCAACTCGATCCACTTCTGCTGCCATCTGTCTCGCATTCGGACGAGCCTTGCGCTCGTGATCTGCAATATCCTTCAGGACATGCTGAGCACTCTGCAGAAGTCGGTTGCGACGTTCCTGCTCACTGATCTCTTCCATCAGGTGGTGCATGTTGGTCTCGTGTCTGTTCCGACGATCCTGTTCCGCTATTTCGTTCAGCACCACCTTCGCATGTCGGTTCACTCTGCCATGTTCCTCCTCAGAGTGCCTTATGGAGTGGTGCTGATCATCGTGCAATGTGTGCTCCTCAAGAGCTGAATCTACCAATCTCCTACGACGGTCTGCGAGGTATCGGCTATGGTGCTCTGGCTCGTACTGAGGAACATTACGAGGCCCATCTGTGTTCCAACGACGTCGTTCCAGCAGGTCATCTAGAGAAGCTGCACCCTCCAAACGAATGTCTTCAGCGATCTCGTTAGCTGCTCTCGCAGCAAAAGCTCCTAGGGTGCGGGATCGTCTCAACTGGCCCAATTCGTGCTTCCTGTCAGCAGCTTCTGAAGCTCGCTTGATGTCTACCAAGCGGGGTGAAACAGCGTCAGAGTCTTCTCCCAGATCGGCCAGAAGAGGACGGCCATAGCGGAAACGAAAATGCTGGTCAGCCAGTTCATTGAGAGTTGGGATTTTAGGTGCTGGTTTCTCAAGTCCCTTGTCCTTGTCGTCCAACCAGTGCATAACGTCACCGTATGAATTGAACCCGTAGTCGTAGTTATCGCCGTATACCACTGTGAAAGGTCGTTTCCAAGCGCCTGTAGGCTTCTTGCGTGGAGCCATCTTTCTGATTAGGAGCTCTGAGGTTGGTACTAGTAGCTGGATGCACTGATACTGTTCTTACTCGTAAGAGTAGGAGAATCAGAGATTCGCTTCTGTCGCTGACTACCGGTTGTAGTAGTCTGAATTTGTGAAAGCATCTGGCAACGGACCCAGAATCTGGCTGTCCCAGAATGCACTACTTGAACATAACAGCTCAGCAGATTCTATTTTCAACCAAATGGCCTCGCTCTCGCTCAAGGATCCGCCCATTACGTCCAAGGTGCATTACATCAAGGCTCAAGCCATAGCTTTTGTTTCTTCTGACAGGTTTCGGGCAAGTATCGATGGTCAAATGCTCGAATAACCGTATAGCAAGCTTCAAAATCAAATGTATTTCCAAAGGAAAGGTGTTGCTAGATCAAATCTGATTAGGCTGTTTTCTAATCTTTTAATTGCTTAAGATGCCTGCTAAACATAAACTAACCTATCCATTTATTGTACAATTATCATGTTTTCAAGGCTCAATGGGGCCAAGATATACCAGTTTCTCGGTTTGATCTAGCTTGTACATTGAAAACTAATGTTTTATATCAAGTCAAATAACAATTTCTCATAGTATGGAATACTCTAAGCCATCAACCTGGTTGATTGGAAACCAATCTCGGCCCTGGAATGTAGGAATGTCTTGTTGTGCATGGACATACTGAAACGCGATCACTTCACTTCGCTTCCATTTTGGAACGACCATGATGTCCAACTTAGGCGGATCACATGATAGCTTTTAGTTTCCGAACCCTATTGTTAGAAACGATAACTAAAATAGGCTATGGACAGAATTTGCAGATGCATTCATTGCATATAAACCCACCCCCCCCCCTCCCCCTCCCCCTCCCTTTAATCTTGATGCATAGCTTCACTGCAGATGATGATTGCAGAGTAAACGGCTCATAATGGGTGTCAATACATGTGTTGGTGTTGGCAGTTCCGATTTGATCTGTGCAGGAAGCGGTTGTTAGGGTAGGCAGCCAGCGCCATTAAGGGGATATTTATTTATACGTTCTGACGTCAGAAGCGGTGTTCATTTACTTCGCTAAAATAGCCTATGTCCTTCTTTGGGCTTTTTCACAGGCAATCGTCTTATACTGTACGTAGGCTTCAAAACCTTGGCTCCATTTCAGACAGGACATGGGATGAATTATATGCAGTTTCGACAATATGACATTCTTTACCAGTTGAAACGTTCATCTTCTTCGTGAGAATTAACTCGTTGAACACCGAAAGCGACTTTCTGTCGTGTTTTTGGTGCATAGCCAGTTCATTCTACAAGTGTGGTCAATTTTGACACGTCGTTTTGGCGTCTTGACAATGTTTTTGCGAAAGAAATCTGTAGATTTGGAACAGATATCCTAAGTAGCTGTAGTTACTGTTCTCCTACTTTACGGCTAAAAGCAACTGCATCCTAGGCATAGATACTGTTATCCTATGTTGGATGATGCGGGGGTGATCTATAAATTACGTCATTCTGCTTATAACTCTATTTTACGTCACCACTTGTAGCAATGCTTCACAGAGAACTGTGGCGTTATCATTGATGAAGCTGGATTTTGAGCGTTCTTTATACACGGGTATATGAAATTATGTAAGTTATAAATCATGATACAATATGTTGCCCAAAACATTAATATTAGGTATATGATTGCCCGGATTATCCGAATACTCCTGGGCACATCAATTTCCGATAATTAATCGAGGATTCACCACTTTTTTAAGCAGCAACGGACTTAGTTGTAGTTTCATACGAAACCTCTCTTGTAAATAGTATGACAATAATGCTAGCAAGGTAAATCTAATTAATATTTATGATAAACTGATTTCACACAAAAATCGGCGACATTGATTGACAACACAATTAACAGCCTATACAGCAAATTAAAACTTCATGCGAATTTCTTTTCCCCATTTTGTGATCACATATGCTAACAACATATGGACATTGTTTATAATAACATCACTTGCCAACATATTATATAAGGAAGGAATGGAAATACACAGCCGTTCCACTCAAAGTGTGTAGTAGTTAATGGCACTGCATAATATGCAATGGATTTTTGAAATAAACAACCATGGCCAGAGTATAAGCAAATTACTATTCACTTCCCCTCCCCCTTTCCTTTCCCCTCCGCCCTCCATCATATTTGGAATGTGAGTGATCATTTTATTTAAAACTTCAAAGCTGTTATGATGTCAAATGTTAATTAACATAACGCTTAGCATGCATCTTAAACTAATCTTTAAAATGTTACAGTATTTTGAAAGTGTTTCTTGGCCCTAAGAAAAATTACTGCTGGATCTTTAAATCGCGATATTCACATGTACGATAATATTTTTTTAAATATTTTAATATGCATGTTAAACGTTTTGTTAATTAACGTTCCAACCGCTTTGAATTTATATATAAAAAAGTATAATACCTACTTTCAGGATAATAACTTAAAGGAGAACAGAAAGCTATAATCGCGATTTCACAGATGTTGATGGAAATTGGCAATTAGTTAGTGTAGCCACTAGTCTACTTCGTAAAAACAATCGCAATTTTTGTACTTGCGTGGTTGATTAGAAATAAAACGCCAAAGTAGGGCCATAGCAGGTAATATTACCTGCCATTTCAAAACGTTGTTCGAACGCGGATCCGCGTTTGTGACGTATGATGAGGGAGAGCGGCGGCAATAAAACGCCAATCGAACGTGAATCGAACGCTGCATGACGTCATTTTGTAGTCAAAATTCCGTTAGCGGCGGCCAAAACGTTTCGATTTAACATAGCTGTTGCTAAATTTGTTTCAAAAATGATTGCTTCTGCTAGATTCCTTGACATTGAATAAATAAGTAGTGAAAGATTCAAGCAAGACGTGAAAAAGCTTTCTGTTCACCTTTAAGATGCCATCAAATCCATTCACCCAACTAAAAACAAGATGTCATCGCACCCATCACCCGGCTAAAAACAAGATGCCATCGTACCTGACACCCGACTAAAAGCAAGATGCCATCGTAACCGTCACCCGACTAAAAGCAAGATGCCATCGTAACCAACACCCAACTAACAACAAGATGCCATCGTACCCAACACCCGGCTAAAAACAAGATGCCATCGTACCCGACACCCGGCTACAAGAAAGATGTCAATTTGCCCCCACCTTAGTTTCTAGTTTAGGACGCCATTGGATTCTTGACCCAACTTTAAGAAAGATGCCATTACAATTGTTCCCCATGTTGAGTTCGCATTCTGTGATGCAGATACCAAACCAATAATTTGAATACAGATATAATGTTTCCAACCATTTGAATGCCTTCGTGATATATATTTCGTTTTCATTCTCTTCTCACAAACACTGCTAATATTGTCTATACGCGACTTAATTTCTTGTGAAAGAATTATACTTCACTAATGAAATACCCTTAAATAAATAAATTGCACGGTTATGGACTCGTCCACAACTTTCCACTCTTCCAATATATTTGTTGAATTTAACTGCCTCATATCCATGGTAATGTATGAAGATAACGCTGATTATTATGCTGACTAGGTTTTAAGTTTCCAGATCTTTAAAAATGATTTAAGCTTGCGCAAGTATTTTGAAGTTGCAAATAGACCAGACTTGTATTGTAATAGATTCACTTTATTATATAGCAAAATAAAACATTACACAAAAGTGACAACAATGCAGATGAAAGCAGACAATTTTCTTTACATCACAGTCAAATTATCTGCAAAATTTTGCAGACACGATCAAAGCCCCATATGTAATTAGTACCGTTTCACAGAATTAAATAAAAACAATTTGAAAGACAATTTCTTTGGAGATATTCTAAGCAGGCAGGAAGTACATAGGCCCCTATTTTAAAAACGTTTTCTATTTACGCACAAATGACAATCGTTAGTGAAGATTTGCACGTAAATAACTAATGATTTTGTATTCTGGACTAGAAGTATTAGCCTGGCGATGACTGCAGGCTGGATATATGCATGAACGGACAATTTTTTATTTGCAAATTGGCAAGCACAAGTTCATAAATTGGATGTCGAAAAACATTCTGTTAAAATTTTAGAGCAGCGGGTTTCAAACTTTTGTAAATCTTAAGCAGTGTGAAATGATCATTCAGCACCTCAATAAATTTGTTGTTATATATTTTGATTTTAAGCAAATGTCATCTGTGTCATGGAGACTAGCAGCATATTAAATATTTTAAGGTTGTAGCTCATAAAATGTGATTATAGTGCTCTTGCTGTTCAATTTACACTCATGTTTGTCAGTTTTATGTACAGTGCAATTCTGATGGGTATATATTTCTGAAATATTTTAAACTGGTTTTTAGATGGAGGCGTTTTGTGTGGTCAATGAATCGTAAGCAGCATGGGAAAATTTTAAAAATGTCATTGCACATTACTGATGATGTCATCTTCAAGGATCTTGAATTTTAGCTTTTTAACACTTTAGCACAATGAGGATACTAGTTCCAATTGGAAAGCTGTAGCCCAACCATTTTATGTACACTCCATGCTAATACAAAATTTTAGAAGCTACGTATGCACACCCTACCAAGAAAAAACCCTACTGGAAAAAACATCACATGATGGTGTCTCACAACACACCACGGTGATGGTCCATGCTGGTTAATGGTACCAGACCAGGTGGTCTGGAATTGCCAACCATCACAAACCGTCACCCACCATCACACAAACCATAAACCATAATCACAGACCACCATGAGACATCAGGAACCATCATATGGACCATCACCGTGGTGTGTTATGAGACATGTTTTTTTCCAGCAGGGCAAGCTTACATATAATTTATATAGAAATTATAATGAGTGCAGTGGTGCAAAATTTTGGAAAATACATAAAATACATAAAATACAGCATTTTTCTAAATACTCTATAGAGTAATATACAGTGCACTAAAACGGATGGACTACAATTTTTTCATTTGGAGCTGTAGGATCCTAATTGCTACAGTTCACAAAATACAATTAAAACAACCTTGATGATGACACCATACGTCATGTGCAATATTATTTTCAGGTTTCTCCCCTTCCCCATGCTAGGTACTTATTATTCATTGGCAATGAAACAGCTCCATCTAATACTGTTCTAAACATATTTAAAGGAGAACTGTCACCCTTTTATCAACGTACCTTGAAATAAAAACGGTAAATACTTACGTATTTCCGACATTGATTGGCAGCAGAACTCGCAATTTTGG
>JAQIWR010001940.1:0-12323 GCA_034695945.1 Glomeris hexasticha
TTGTTAATCAGGACAGTTGGGATCCATGTGTTGTATGTTTTGTGTTTTGCAATAAAAGAGAATTCTATGTTCCACAATATTTATTTGTACAATAAATGCATAATGCACAGCTGCAAAACGCCAACCTTGCCAGCAGATGGCGCAGGAAGCCAAGCAAATGTAGAGAGCCTTGATAGGCCAATTGAAGCCACGCCCCCACTCCAACTGCGCTCCAAGTGGCGCTCCCGTGAAGCTCCCAGGCGATCCAAAGGGGCTCCGGGGCGCTCCGGGGTTCACTCCTAGGACTGTTTTTGAACGCACCCATTTTTGGAAGTTTTCGCTTTCATCATGTCAGTCGACCAATAAGCTGCTCGATCGCTGCCACACCTCCTTTCTTTCATTGGCCGCAGCTGCGAATGACATCAGCGCCGCAAACGGCTACTATGTGCACTAACTTTGAATAATGCCTGAGAAATATCTGAATATAATCATAATTAAAGTTGCATTTGTTCAAGTGTTTAATCGTTTAAATTATATCTCTACTGAATATAACAATTTGTGCCTACAGATGAGGGACACTTTATATAAATGATGTCACGTGATTCCACACACCCAAACTATTTTGTCATATATAAAACTACTACCACTCTTAAAAATGAATTGCCTGAAAGGGCGGAAATATCCGAAATTTAAATTAATATTAATCCAAACATATCATATAATTTAGTTAAAAAAATATTCATTGATACCAACTCTTGCAGAAAATGTTGTAATATTTAAACGTAAATTCGTGAACACATTTTGTTGCGACATTAAATTTGCATATATAGGTTAAATGAAGGACGATATGCTTTTATTTCAGGTATTAATATACATCCAGCTAGTAAGTCAGCTTTCAATCCGAAAGAATATCCTCACCGAGATAATGCCATCTGTCTATACGCCGATCAGGTGTTTTCAAAGTCTCCATCCAATGACGCAGCCTTTCACCTTTCGAATTCATACCTATCTGAAGACCGCCTGGAATACATAATGTAAATTATATATCCACCTGACATTCTGTACATTACTTGCATTATACGCAAAAAATAAATAAATAAATGTAACTTACCAATGTAGTCATTAGTCCTTCCGTAATCTCTGTCCCAAACAGTTATTTCAAGAACTCGCTTTGGCAACAAGGAAAACTTTCCTTCAAACATGAATTCCTGAAAACAAATACATATGTAAATATATATATAATAATATCCCATCAAACACCATCGATTTTTAACAGAAAACAACACTAATCACGTACTTCATTAAATTCTGGATTGAGATTCTTCCACTTGATGGCCGTCTTACATTTTCTCTTCAGAGGATCTGGCTTCAATTGCCTGCGATAATTAGCACAAAAATTTAACCATATGCTTGTTTCGATCGAAAATACATAATACCAAGTGAATGCATTACACTTTCACGAATGGATCGGAGAAACCATTCGAGTCGAGGGCCGGAAGATTGGCACATCGTATGATTCCAACAATAAGGGCTTGCCTCTGGGACCAGAATCTTAAAGACAGTAATATCTTGCCACGGTTGTGCTCACTATACAACAGGTCATCATCTTTATGCAGCTAAATAAGGACAAATTGTGGTCAATTACAGGTGCATGCGAAACTTCCTTGTATGTACAGTACATACATAACGAATTATCATGTGCTCTGTATATAAAATATACGAAAATAACCTTTCTAGTTACAAAATATTCACCTGAAACTGTCTTTCTAAATACACATTGAAGTGTTTCGTCTGATGAGGTTTCAATTTTTTGAGAGAAACTCTCGCTTCACCTATGAAATCGTGGCCGAAAGTGTCCTCATCTAAAACGGTTAATCTAGTAACGAACGTAAAACTTGGTTTAGATAATACCCAATCCCTGTTAGTATTTCCTCAATGCGCATAAATACACATCTTACCTAAGAGTCTTTCTGACAACATCATTGTCGGTGACACCGTAGTAAGTGAGGGTTTCGTTGAACTCGGGGTTGAGAGTTTTGTGAACGGTTTTCGTTTGCAGTTTACCAGACTGTATGCAATCAAATATCATATGTGAGCATATCAGGAAACAACTTGCCGTCTTATTACACCCTTCTGAGTAAAATCAATTTAGTTTTTACGTACTCTGCTGGCACCGGGAAGAAGATGCAGTTTCACGTATGGATCGGCCAAGCCATTCGAATCCATTGCTTTTAAACCCTACAAATACAAAAATGATTCGTTATTTGGTGCAAATTATATAACTAACACAGCAGGAATTATAATGCACACCTTTGCCCTGTGGACAGTACAGTGTAGGGCATTGTTGATTGAATCGTAGAGAAGAGAAAATTCTAATGTTCCTAGTGATGAAACTGCCACATGAATTAACAAGAAATATATGAGAATTTCATTATCCAAGTACACATTGTTTTTGCACAATCTGTGCACCAAATTAGTCCCTTTTTGTGCACAAAATATCAATACTTTTCTGAGGATTTTATTCACAGTAAAATGTGCACAAATGTGCAAAAACTTTTTCCTGGGGATAATAAAGCTGATATAGCATATACAACCATCTTCCGGTGATGCCCTTTCATCAAAGACCTCGTCTCGGAAAGGCGAATGAGCATGAGGGCCTTGTTGAAGGTCCTTGTGGCTTTTAGTGGTAGATTCCCTGGACAGGGAAAGAGACACTTGAGAATCTCTCCTTTCTTTTTGGCGGTACGAGTTGAAGACGCGGTCCACATCTTCGGGGTCTTCCACCAACGTCTTGCTGCTGATGGAAGACAGTCCATCGCTCGAGTCTCTAGTTGAAGACCGTGCAAGGCCATCACGGGTGAATACTGCAAAATAAGCAAATATCAGTTTAGTAGTCTTCTGTACAAACATGCTGTTGCGAGTTGAAATGCACCTTACGAAAAGATGGATCTTGTAATAGGTACTCTTTGGTATAACATGCGAAAAACAAACAACATATGAGGGATAAAACAATACAAGGAAGAAACTGGCTAGAAATTACTGCAACATAAATATTGGAAATATACTCAATAAACCTACATATAAACTTACTGTGGAATTTATTGCATAATAAATAACAGGTTTGCAAAAATACACATTTGTCTTATTTCCTGTAATTATAGATTTCAATTCGCCAATGTTATATTTTTACATTTGTGTTTAATTTTCGTGGTAAATTCCAGGAAATCAGTAGACACCCTGCGATAGAATACTTGCATATATCAATAAATCAACAATACAACCAATAAAAAAAATACTTAACAATTTGCCTGCATACATTCACATTCGTATCATACAAAATTCCCATAAAAAACAAATACAAAAATCATCAAACATAACAACAATATCGTCAAATCTTCGATAAACGAATACGTCCATTACTCCAATCAAACACATTGGGAATTAGACCTTCATTTCCCACGCGGTCATCCCCACAACAATCACCTTCGGATGCTGCCATGGACCTTTCGCTGTCCGATAACTCTCGGCCGGAATCATCACCGTAGACAGCATCGGTGGTGCTTGTGCTTGGATTGTGGCTTCTGGCTTCAAAAAATGCCACAGTAGAAGGACTAGCTTGGCCAACCGTACGGGGACTGGTGCTCAGCGAATCGGAGCTGTCCGCTGATTAATCAATGAGCATCATCGCTAACCACTATTAGCCATCATCTTATACGTATACGCATGCAATCACTCCTAATTAACGTAGTGAACAACCAGAATTCGCTTTCACTTTCGAGGCTTTCCTCAACGTGTCATCATCAGAGCTGCTTTCAACCACTTCGCAGTCACTTGCCTCTGGTTTTTCTGTCAAATTCCCTCAATATAAGTACCTTAATATGTATACATTTTTCACCCATTAAGTTACCTCTGCTGCTTTTAGACCATGAATTGAAGGTTTTTGCTGAGGACTGCGTGGATTTCTTGCCAGAACCTTTGCTGTTCCCACCCCTGGGCTCCGTTTTCAATTTGCCCAAATGGCGGCTCGATTCCGCCACTTTCTTCTTCTCGGGAAGTTTATATTTTGGAACTCCTTTGAAGAACCACGCTCCCGATTTCTTCCACATCTTTGAAAAGACACAGAAAAAAAGGGATATCAATGTTTTACGTTGACTCGTACACAGCTGAGATTTAATTAAAATGTCTGTACTTCTCTGGTTTCCGAACAGATTTTACATAACCACAGCGGTTCTTTCTGCGCGCTGAAAGTATCAACGCCGCATTTTTCACAAACTGCCTATATAAAACAAATTCAAGTGATGTCAATCATTTTATTCTAACAATGCAAAGCAAATTTTGTTATTGAGAAAAAAATTCCAACACACTTGTATATAAAATCAATTTAATAACACATATTACAAACCTTCTTACAATCATTACAGGCAAGATTTGAAGGCCCCAGAATCCCAAAATCATCACCGCACAATATGCACTGAGACGTGCCGTTACCTATGGCGTGTTGCTTCATATTTTCCAGTTTCTCCACCAACCGACTGCATATGTGGAAACATTAATAAGACCAGACAAATCAAATAAGGTTCTCATTTGAATTGCAAAAACCCGCAAAAACCATTGTTGCTCATATACCCTATTCTTTCCTGCTCCAGTTTCTCAATCATCTCTGCTCTTTTAATCACAGTCACGATGGTTTCTTGTTCTTCATCATCCAGTTGCTTCGGCTTACTGAAAGAGCTCATCTGGCTCGTCTTCACTGACCATCCTGTCTTCAATCTGAAATTTCCAATCGCTCATTATAGATACACCTAATAGGCAATCACATTTATCAATGAACGGTACATTATAATGTTGATTAACTTACTTGGCACGCAGAGCAAGTTGTCGGTCATTCGGACAAACCCACTTATCCTTGGGTGCTTGCACAGAAAATTCTCCCATTTCTCAACTGTGTCAGCAATTGCACTTTCACAGCATGTCTGCATTGAAGACAAATGGCCCGAAATCATTCACTGATCCCATACAGTGCAACAAGTTTCGCTTTTTCTGTTCATCAAGCCTCTTTCGATCGATACGTATACATACGTATATGAATGTTGTGATATCTCCTGCGTAAAAATGAAAAGGAAGAAAGAAACAAGAACACAATCAATTATTAATGGAATACATATATAATCGAAATAAGCAAATTATAATGAATTAACACAAACAGAAAACAGATGAAAATGGGGGGAAAATAAGTATATCTGTTTTTGTACATGTACCATGCTGTGTATATAATGAGCACAGAAATAATACAACTGTATTTTTTTCACGTTTTGCGCATTCAGCAATATTTTTGTAAAATGTCATTCGTGGGTGGAAATTATTTGCGGCAACAATATCGATCGCTTTGTATAGAGGACTTTTTGTAAAAACTGTACCGAAAAATAATGCGACAGATTTTGTTGAATTCACGATCGTATTACATTTATTTGAAATGAAGATCGAAAAAAATCAATTATGAAATTCGCTAATCAAATTTAGCATATAATTCCGGTGTAGTAATAACTTGGTAATAATTAACGAAAAGAATGGATTGTACAAAATTTCCTCAAGTGATTAAACAGTTCTGTAATCTGTATGTAAAAGTCATTATTATGCGGAAAAAGTTACAATATTTTTGTAGTTTATTAAATTACTATTACATTGAAGAAAATTAAATGTCACAAAATCCATGGAAATTAAAATATGCTCTGTAAATCTTAGTTAGATGTTTCTCGATTGCATATCCCGACATCATTAGTGAATGATCCCCTTATCCTGCCATACCTTACTCAAGGCCTTACTTATAATTTCACTTCCAAGTCAACCTAATTGACTTCCGGAACAAAAAGAAATGAAATTTCACGTGGAATTCGTATTTCTGGGAATCGGCTGACATCGGCAACAGACTTCCGGTCGAGTTACGTTTTTCCTAAAAATAATCCAATTAAAAAGCATGGCCAACACGGCAACGCGGGTATGAAATTGGGAGGGGCTTGAATGTTACGCCATGCGCCGCGCGGCTTTCATCCGTTTCCATGGCGATGAAAACTTTGCGCTTCCGGGCGACGATCGCCCAAATTCGCTTCGCCATTTCAATATTGGCGTGGAAACAAAAAAAATGGCGGAAAAATTGCATCGCTTCGTCCGCTAATTATTTATCGTTTCCTGTGTGCAAAGTGGTGCTCTGAAAAGCAGAGACAGAGATGGAAACGGAATCGATCGAAGCGCTGCAGGAAAGCTCATTCCCAACCGCCGCTCATTCCGCTCATTCGGCTCATTCAAAATACGCGCCAATACCGGTACGGTTTCGATACCGTATCGAGTACTTTACGGCAACGGCTCTCACCAGCTGGGTATACCCAGCTCTCACCGGCCTCACGAGGGCTCTCATATTTATTTAAATACCATTGAACGTTTTTAAAACGTGCCCGTTGTCCTCTAATTGGTGTTCAAAAACGTAAAAAACCTGACATTTTGCGCAAAAAAACGTTTGAATTGGAATTCAGCAGGCCCCCATTTATTTTATATGGGCGTTTTAAACGCGTTTTAAAATAGAACTTTTTAAAAAACTTAAATAAAACGGTTTGAATTAACCAAGAATTAACTGCATCAATGGTAAACCAGTTATGAACGTCAACAAAACGTTTTAATATAACTGAAAATATACCGTTCCTGTTTCACCGTTAAAATAACCTCTTAATAAGGTGCAAACCTACTAAAACCTAGAAACCAAATAACAACCAATCCATGACGTTTCTTTACCGATCGGTGATATCTGTGCATGGT
Organism: Glomeris hexasticha; assembly: GCA_034695945.1. Lineage (NCBI taxonomy): Eukaryota > Metazoa > Arthropoda > Diplopoda > Glomerida > Glomeridae > Glomeris > Glomeris hexasticha. The sequence continues at coordinate 6,787 of JAQIWR010001940.1, forward strand.
CTGGCAGGTTGTGAATTTTTTCGGCTGCAGGGATGTTGCGCAATTGCTATTCAAAAATCGGCTAAGTGTCCGAATAACGCCCTCCTATTGGTCTACAAGTTACTTACCCGTCGCTCAAACAACGCCCACTGCCGGGCACGTTCATAATCCTCTGTATGCGGTTCTCGGAGAAGGAAAACGGGCTATTCACGAGAACGTTCGACGTTCTATACTCTACCCAGTGGATGTACGGACCAAACCGTTTAGGAGGATTAAAACTTTAATTGGTGTACTTCTCCCCTCCTTTTGTTAGGCGGAGGGGACGAGTTCTTTGCGGGTGGATAGCACCTGTGTGCGTCTTTAAAGTGTGCTGGGGATCATATATCACGTACTTAGGCAACATACTCAATGCTATAATTTATTTTTTAAATAATTATAATACAAGCTACATTGTTATATGTAATTCATTACTATATTAAAGAAAAATTAGTAGAGTATTGAAAACTCTACTGTTGGGAAAAATCACATAGAGAATGAATTATCCCTTTTGCCTAATTACATGATGATCCCCAACACACTTTGAAGCCGCACACAGGTGCTAACCACCGGCAAAGAACCCTTCCCCTTTGCATTTTTGCGCCATTTTGATAAACTTATAAATTTTACTGCCAAAAGCTTTCCTGCATAGTTAATTACCACACTTGGTGTAAATATGGGTTTAATCCGTACTGTATTTCTTTTGATATCGTGAAAAATCGGACGAAATCGTCTGCTTGCAAGGCCAAAATTCGCCGATTCGAACGATTATTCGTGAATTTTTGTGTTCGGAGCAGACGATTTCGTCCGATTTTACGCATTTTTGAAAGAAATATGGAAGGGATTAACCCATATTTACACAAAGTGTGGTAAATAATGCAGGAAAACGTTTGGTCGTAGAATTGGTTAAGTTTATTGGCATTAAACGCGATTTTATCATCGAAATGGCGCAAAAATGCGCAATGTCTATGTAAATTCGAACGTTTTGATAACTTGTAGAACACCGCAGCGGTTTGTGATGTCACATGAATAAGCCCTATTCGCCTGCGCGGCGGAATCCAGGTGGCGCAACTATCACTGTTACACAAGGCTCTCTATGTTATACGTCACAACATGGCGGACGAGTGGGGTAAACCAATGTGCGATGAGCTTATGGTGTAGCATAGGCTAGCCAATGAGCTATATAACCTCGGGCTAGCACAGGATTGCATTGCAATGGCGTTCTTTGAAGTTGGAATCGCTGATATTATGTACATTGGAGATAAAAGAAGATGATTAGTCGAAGGGGAGGCAATAGTAAGAGGCAACCGCATTATATATTTGTTGTGGTGTAACGGAAAAGAACGATGAAAAATGCAGCATATTGACACTCTGAGCTAATATCTGAGCTAATATCTCATTGGTTTACCCCACTGCTCCGCCATTTTGCATAGTTCCAGCACTTGCCACCAGGCATCACCCACTTTGACGGCGCAGGCGAATACAAAACTGTGCTTAGAATTGCTAATAACTTTTTTTTAACATTTTATAATTGAAATTTGACTTCACCACTATTTTTTTCACCATGTTTTCCATGATTGATTGGATCTGACATTTAGGATATTTTTGGAAACGGTGAAAGTTCTCCTTTAAATAAAACGTACATAAATCCATTTGTATACAAAAGCAAACCTGGAATGCTATTGTAGTATAGCAAAATGCTCGAAATCTAGTTACATTTCAAAGTAGAAATAACAATCCAATAAAAATAGAGGCAAAGCATTGGGCAAAGTGAGATTTAATTCATTGACACGCAGACAGGCCAAACAAAAATGGCTGCCGTTTTGCCCCAATTTCAGCCTGCGAATCACTTCCATCCCATAAACTACACCACATACAGTATGTTCACACGATACAAAGCCATAAAATGAAATTATTCTGGCTTGCAGTACTGTTGGCAGACAGAAAAAAAATAACACAACATACATAGCAGGTATACAGGCTTTAAAAATAAACATACGCAGTAGTGACGTCACAGTAGGCCATTCAAAATGTTTGTTCGCATAACGTAAATATCTTGTTTTCATTATATTCCATCCCCTTTATCGTATTTTATAACGCACAACGCCAATCATTTCAAGTGTCACACAGGCTCAGGGCTAATTTCGTATTTTAATTAAACTACACCACGTAATCCTATATTCATATAATCTCAGTGAGTGCATAGTGTAACCGAAAAAATTCGCTATTCATTAATTATATAAAAAGCGAAACCTATCACAAAAACAATGCTCAGCATGTCTCTTTGATCGTTAATCCGCCAAATCTAATTTAGAGGTGACCACAAGCAGAAAAACATGGCTGAAAAACAGCATCCGCAATATTATTGCATGCAAGGTATTCTCGCGCAACACCGTCATGTGTAGCAAATACGTAAACTTGCGTGCAACTATACTTGTCAGCAATATAGTTGCAAACGTAAAATTTTAGAAGAGAATAAATTAAAAATAAAATAACCGATTAACAGAATCCATAGTTTTAAATTGCGTACTAATTTCACATTAAATCTAGTTAAGTCTTTAATTGAATTTAAAAGAAAATATTGCCCAATTACTCAGTGCAATGAACCACCCTAAAAAAAAGATTAAACCGCGTTTTGAATAAATTAATAACCTGGCTGTATAATCATCACTAGTGCAAGTTTCAACTAGGGAATAGCAACACTTGGCACACCCATGTAAATTAATAATAACTTTTATATGCAAGAGTGTTTTTTTACTTTTCATCTCATTAATTCGAAATTTTGCACATTGCATTCCTATCATCTACATTTTTCCATGTAATTACGTACTAACAAATCTGGCAAAATGGCGCCCAATTTTTATACTATTTAGGCTTGACATATGTAGGGATAAGTCGTTTTTTATGTTACGTAAGTAATGAACGACCCCCCCATCCACCGCAAACCAAACCATCTATTTTCGTTTCGTCGATATTCATGAGGCTAAAAGGGATGAAATAGCGTCTGGCAGTAATAAATATACAGTTGGTTGGGGCTTCTGGAGGATTTATGACCCAAAATATCTAAATAGTAAGAGGTGCAAAACGTGCCAGCTGTTTCTATTTTTCGCAACGACTTGAAACAAATTCACCAGTTTATTATTTTTCCCCTGTGATAAAAATAAATATCAATAACTGCTCAACTGTACCTTACGGCTGCTACGTTGGCAAAGGTGTGTAATAAATGATTTTTGAGGCGAATTCCAGCTGATCGGAGATGTTGTCATCAGCTTTTGTCAGGTTGCAGTTGAAACATCACCGGGCGACCGATGGCCGCCTTTTTTTCAAGGCGTTTCCCGCCCAGATAAATAATAAAATATCGCTTTTCACACCGCAAACAACGTTCACACACCTCTGAACTACCTCTTGTCAATGCTTTTTACCCCGTTCTCGCGTGTATTCAGTTCACGAATGCGCGCTTTTCCCACTGCGCCGATCGATTGACATTCAGCAGGTGGCGCCGTTCAAATGCGGGGGTGCGGAACGATTAATTCAACACCGGTAAAGCATCACCCGTTGCCGCGAGACGATCGACCATCTATCGTTCGGTTTCCGTACGCGCCCCGTTGGCGATTCGTACGAGGGAGTACGCACGCAGACGTACACGGCGAAACCGCGTGACGTTTCCGGTGATGGCTACAGCGATTGGCTGTTATGGTTATTGCGGGTGCCATGACGACGAAACGTTAGCGGTTCTGCGTCGGTCTACGTCATGACTGACGTCATAAAAGGGGCCGTTCGAAAAGTACGTAATTCTAACAAAAGACATATGCCCAAATTCTTTACGAATTTAATAAAAGTTAATCATTTTTCAATTGAGTTCGTTCTTAGAAAAACTCTTGTTCGTACCAATGTTCAAATTCCAATGAGCTCATTGTTCCAAACTATAGTGGTTTTTGGTGCGCCATCTTGTGTCAGATGTGAGAAACAGTTTGTTTACACGAACAAATTGTAATCATGTTCGCTTTGATATTGTATTGATTTTATCAGATAAATTTTAAAATGAGTAAATATCGTTGCGACATTTTGCGATGTAAAATTTCAATGTTTTCTTTCTTTTGTTGTACAGAAAATAGGCCTGCTTTTATGTTTTCCTAGGAAATTGAACATCATTTACAGCATATTGTGTCAGCAAAGAATTAATAAACATGACATGCTTCAGCGTTTTCATTCACAGAAAATAATCCATAACTAGGGACATGCAAGGTCAAACGGTGACGTCACAACTTAATTAACGACCGTTCAAAATGGCCGCCGTTTCTTAGATACTTGCTTGTAATGCTAGTTTGCACCAGGATATTGATGTCAAAAATAGATGAAAGCATATCATTCACAATGACCATGTACACTGTATTACCTACTCAACGTTGATGGGTTTCTATTTCAGGGTTGTAACAAAGAGAAACACAAAGATATCCCCATAAGAACAACATGCTCATGCACATTTCTGATTTCTGTGATACGCGTCATACACATTTATTTATACCAGCAATACTTTCTTTAGCTGGATATGCATTTGAAAGCACTGAATTGATATCATCATAAGATATGAAACTAACTTATATATTTATGACCACAGTTTGCACTCGAACATTATTCTTGAAAATCGGCTTCCGCGACAAGTCTTGCTGAGTAACAGCGAACCAATAATTTTAAGCTTCCCAAAGTACAAACATGTATTTAGTTCTGCACATGACTAAATCTTATTAAAATGTATGGGGAAAATGTGGATGTACTGAGGAAATATCTGAAATGCATGTATATTGCGTGTTCACGCTTCGACTACTTCAATCTGCTCTGATCCGTATCTTCACAAATATTCATCATGTGCTGGCAACAGCTGCTGGTGCTTCATTGTAGAAAAATATAGCCTATACATTGAGACGTACCAACTTGATCCCTATACAAAATGTCTTCCAACTTTTTATCATAAACCATCCTGGAGAAATGTTACCGGGCAAACCGAGATATCCAGTAGTGCATGCATACTAGACAACTGAACTGGAATTTTCCAAAAATACCAATATAAATTCAATAAAGTATATTAAATGACAAAAACATTCCAAGATTATTTTCCTGAAAGAAAGTTAAAATAAGAAATTAAATAGTTTCAGGATTGTGCATACAGATAGTTCCTATTATCCTTATAAACTAAATCCTTATAAATTAAAAGAGCAAAAGTGCGAAAAAAGTGCGAAACCGCGCAAAACCTGTTGCCAGTATGGCCCAATTGTAGTATCTGTCGCTTTTCGCGCAAAACCTGTTGCCAGTATCGCCCAATTGTAGTATTCCGTCGCTAACCGCGCAAAACCTGTTGGCAGTATCGCCCAATTGTAGTATTCCGTCGCTTACCGCGCAAAACCTGTTGCCAGTATCGCTCAATTGTAGTATTCCGTCGCACACCGTGCAAAACCTGTTGCCAGTATCGCCCAATTGTAGTATTCCGTCGCTTACCGCGCAAAACCTGTTGCCAGTATCGCCCA
>JAQIWR010001941.1:0-12319 GCA_034695945.1 Glomeris hexasticha
TTGTCAAGGTCAGGGGGAGTATGACTACCGTTTAGCCCTCATAGTTTAGGATACAAAACCTTAATACATTATTGTAGCCCATACAGCCGTTTTTGATGTATTTATCATTATGCATCGAAATTCCATTGTTTCCTGTGATCTGAAGCACCCTGTATATTGAAGCAAACCTCATAAAACATTTCATAGCAATGGAAATTCAAAATAGATGTCCAAGAATGTTTTATGTCATATTTTATATTGCAATTATGGTTGTCTATTAAAGTAAATATTCGCACGTGTCCTTAGCTTTTTGTCAAAAAAATACAGAGCACATAGGCTTCAAATACGAGTATAGGGTCCATGTGCACGCAACAACAAAAAGTAGCATATGAAATAAATTAATACGGAAAAAATATAATCCGGTTTGCTATAGAAAGTATATTAGAAAGCGGTGCATGTGTTTACTTTATTTGGAGCAATTTCGGAGATAAGATCGTCACGAAAATCTCTTCAGCACTGAACTCTACACAATATCATCACGTTTTTCATTTCAAAAATTGGGTAATTTGACCTGAGCCACGTGGAAAAAGGCAAAATGTTGGCAAAGTTGAAGAGATACGCATTTTTGCAGTCAACAACCTCGCACCTTTCAGGTAATTGCTCACCCCTTTGCCTCTAGGAAGTGCTTCCCTTTATAGAAAGGCAAAAACGCATAATAGGAAGGCAAAGTGACAAATAAGCCCAGGTACTTTCACTCCTCGTCTCCAGGTCAATGTCGTCTTCCCATTGCAAATAGCAAATAGCCTACTGTAACAAAATCCATACCAGTTTCCGCACAACTGCACGCTAAATTCCCATTATTCATGCTCACAGTCACTATTTCATGCCTTTCAATCTCTCCCCATTTTCCCCATAGCATATATAAAAGTATTTATTTCACTTCCCATTAGCTATCACAGTATTATTATTATTGTTATCTCAGTTGTGAGTGAAATCCACAGACTCGTTTACTTGTCCCATTACACAAATATTTGTCATCATTCCCAAAAAATGGGTATTGACTAATGTTAAATAAAAACATTTCAAATCAGCTTGTTTAAAAATAAATAACATCTGAGAAACATGCATGTGTAGACATTCCTAAAATAAATGTTCATAAAACAAACGATAATAAGGATTTATGTAATACTTAAAAATGGAAATAAGATTCTTACAAAACATTTGCATGCGCAATATGGAGAAAGTAATATTAAATACAAGGTGGGCAACATGTTTAATTCCAAGTTTTATTGCTATAGCTGCTACTTATACATGTGAATACTGTCCTCATTTTTCTCTCATTTTTGAATGATAAGTTCCTTGAACATTTAACAAGTTCTTGTCAGGCGCTAGGCCGGTGCCAAATTGTTCATATGTTGTGTGCACAAAATTGTAAATATATTACTTACAACACTATATATAATTTTTAATCCAATTCCGTATGAATACAATATGTGTGAAGATACACGAAGTACATGACTTCTCTGACTCTATATAAAAGTTTGTGACATCCCTATACACAAATTTGTTTAAAGATTTAAAACATATTTTAAGCAGTGCTCAATGAATGTCTCAATCACCAAAATTGTGAAAACTGGCACAAAATTATTTCACAAGTACTGCATGGTTTTAATTATATTATAATTATTGATAATATCTCACAAGGAGGCCTAAAACGTTATTCATTTTCTTTGCAACCGTCCATATAAATTATTACGGCTAACTCAACTCTATAAAGTTGATTTTGCAAGAAACTAACATTTCAAAGAACAAAGCATGCAACAAAAACATTCAGCAAAAAGTTGTTAAAACTTTTTCGATTTCCGGACCAATTTGACAATTTTCAAGAAATACTGTATTTGTGCTGCTGTGAAAAATTTTCTTAAAATACAAGAAATAATATCCTGTCTCACTGCTCAGAAACAAATTTTCATAACTAATTTTTTGCTATAGTTCCAAACCATTTTTTCAATGCAGTCATTCCCATACTGATAAAATTACATGGGAAAACCCTTATTTCAACTTTCCTGGAAAACTTTCCTCAAAAACTGCTCAAATTACCAGTACAGATGTGTCTATACTCGTAATTTGTGGCCATAAAATTTAGTTTCTGATGTCATTCGCTAGTACCCCAGCATGTTTCAAATGACAAATTAGGATATCTGATAACTCCATGCGAATTTTGACACAAGTTTCACCCATGTTTCCACCCACATATCAGCTGAAAATAAGTACTACTGTTTATACACAGTGGCTGCACACCAAAGTGCCAACCAAACCCATGTCCTTTCACGTATGTACATATAAAATATGACAAAACCTGATTCAAGATTTCATGCAATCAAAGTCAACAATGGCCAAAATGATCCCTTGCTGTGTAACACATTGTATTGATGTCTATAATTATGATTATACGTCCAGTCACAGTTGTCCTTTGGTAATTTCGTACGTCACGTGGCTGAAAGGGGGCGGTGCTAAGAGGAAGAAGAGCATCATTTATAGGTGAAGAATATGTGCAAGGCCATTGCCGCTGCTTCTTCAACCTTGCTTCGAGTGCATAACTTTCATTCGTTCATCGGGTTTGGTTTGGGGGGTTTGCGACGGTGGCGACACCATAAAAACCAAACTCACGTGCAGCCACCTGCTATAATACACCCTTTCTTACACAACCATCATCTGGCATCGCTCACTCTCTCATTTATCCCACTGATCCTGCTGCAAAGGCCATGGCTGACTACTACAGCTTCCTCGCAATCCTATTCGTTTCTATGGTGAGTTATGTCATTTTGTTATATAATTAACCAGTCCTCTTATTATGTACTGCAACATTCCAATACAATTTCTACATATTCTATTCCAAATTATTAACGCTCAGTGAATACATAGAACTTCTCAATACATTTTACTGGTACAGTATATAGCTTCTTAATTTTCAACACAAGAAAATGGCATATAAATGTATATTACAGGTACGGTATCTACCACATCGAAAATGTTAAATTTCGTTACTTTTCCAGCATTTCCATGACCAATTTACACAAAATTCCATGTCTGCATTCTTCCAAATCATTGTATGCAAAATACTTTAGAGCAGATTAATTTGGCTAAATATTCCTGCGAACAAATTGATACTAATATTTTAAAATATTAAAAATATTATCAATTTCTACAATAATAGTAGACTTTACCAGGATTTCCATAACTATTTTTAAACTCCATAGCTTTTCCAGGAAATCAATGATGGTATACAGACACCCAAATTTATATACAGAACAACAAAATAATCTAATGCAAAAAATTATAACTGTAGTAACTAGGTTAGATATATTAGACTATAATAAACCAATCCATTCAGAAATTTACAGCTATTTCTATAACTGTAAATAAACTGTAAAATGTACGCTACTAAATAAACTATATTTCCAAATTGAACTTGCAAACTGTTTAAAAAGTAATTTTATAAATTAATGTAAATAATTCTATAAACTTAGTTTTAATCATCGATTCCAAAGTGCAAACTATAAGTAAGTTACTAGCTAAAGTTTTATTTGACAAAGAAAAAGTTATAACTTGCATGCTGCAATCGTTTATGGGGTTATATAGCAGTTAAGATGTCACCCTTGTTATTTGTAACAAAAACACACACACAGCATTCAACAAGAGTGACATCATAAATGTTCACCTTTATTATGCCAATTGCAAGTTCAACTCAGACAAAATCAAAATTACTGGATTTTTAGATTTTTACATGCTTGGATATTGTCTAACATTAGTTGTTCTTCCAAAATGCACCATATAATACATACATGACTGCTGGTGTTTTATATCTCTTTCAAAAATTTCAAATGTGTAATTATAATGTAAAATGTCATTACAGCTGCTGATATCATTTTCTGATGCCCAAAATGCAGCAGAAGAAGATGACAAAAAGAAAGTGGTTACATATTCGTATGGATATGATGTTGGGTCTCATTACCAAAATGAAGCCAAAGGTAAGCTACTGCATAACAATTGAAGAATAAACATTATATGCTATCATTGTTTGTGTCCCCTCCCTCCCCACAATTTCCAAGTAGATTTCGGAGCCGAGACAAATCGACTTTCAAAACTTTTCTTTGGGGAGCAAAAAAATTCATTAAATCCATGTTCACACCACCTGGAAAGGGCACTTTTTATTCGCGAGACAAAAGTCTTATAGAAAGTTAGGTAAGATGCCCCAGGTGTGAAGTAAATAAATATATATATTCGCATGTGAACGAGGACGGTTCACACAGAGGTCAAGAAAATACATAAATCCGTCCTGCACAAAATTTCACTTCTTCAAAAAACAAGAGAAGAAAAAGTATTTCCCTCGCAGCTCCAATTTTAATTTCGTGCTTTTGCAGGTGAAATTCTCTCATGCGTGACTTTTTAGACAAGATAGACTGGAGACAGTAATGTTTATTAATTGCAATTAACAGTAATGAGCGCCATTTTTTAATTTGTGGACACCGTATACAGGACGAACAGGGTAACGAGCATGTTTTTTCGTTTAAAAAACCTCATATATATTGTGCATTTCACTTCAACATATATTTATGCAAATACTTTCTCCAAACGAGCCGTAAAACCTCTAAGTGGTACCCTAAGTGTTTAATAGCCATTGCACTCACGCAAATAAAACCCGGATTTCGTTTTTTCCTAAATCTCAAACATCACTGTTAATAAAAATCTTACGTACATAAAACAAAGCCCGCATATGTAAATCTTACAATTCATTTTAAGTATATGTAATTATGAAGGAGCATTGTTTGCAAAAATTAAGGTTTTAGTATTAGTATTTATAATTAGCAAGAGATAATATAACATTGAACCAGGGATTGAACTGAGACATGTACAATATAGAACTTTCAAAGGGTTCATAATTCATACAAAAATGGAGGTTATTTTATTTTACTCACTATCTCCAATAAGTATGGTTCCCTAATGCAACAATTTTTTAAAAAGCTCCTGAACAACATTTTCAGATCTTAAATTCCTGCAAAAGTTATTCAAATGTTATTTAATTTATATTGGCTTTCAGCTTTTACAAACAGCATCCAATGTATACCATTACACCATGCAAAACCGAAAATGTCCTTACTTTAAATATTTATTAATTTTTCTAATATCCATTTCATCATTTTTAGCCTTAAAATTCAATATGCACTGCCATTTTGAGTGCATTAAGCGGAGCTTTATGAATTCCACGTTTAAATTTTACATATTATTAACATATTTCTATTTGTGAGTGTGTTACAACACAACATTAGACCACAAAATTCAACAAAGCTTTCTAAAAGTTTGCCACGTTGAAATTCCATCAATTGTGGAATGTTTACAGAGCCCAGTGGCTTGCATAGTAATTATTTCGACAAACTACACAGTACCTGTCTTAAATAATTCGAGTGGCCAACAACAGCAAACAGAAAAAATAAACCAAAGCTATAAAAAACAACTTTTCTTTTACACTTGTACAGTATATACTGAAAGGTGAAGGACGTTGTGACGTAAAAGTCACTTTTTCCAACCATGATGTAATTGTTCACATCCTACCCATCCTATTTTCGGTTATTTGCAACAGGAATTTAATACAAGAAACGTTCACCTTTTACAACTACACAACGATGTGGCCAAACTTATAATTTTCAAGAGGGTGATACGTATAATTTGAAGAGGTACAAACGTAAATAAAAACATAAGAAATATACCGTTTTGATTACCATACGTATATAATATAACAAGTGCGGAATTATAGGTCAGCAATATTTCATTTTTTATAATGCGAATAACATTAAAACAGATTCCCATATCTCAGAATAGCAGTCTAAAATCATAGGTTATCGAAATTAAGGGACCACCTGCCTGTTAGGACCGATTTTGCTCGGTCCCGTGGAGCTCCATGGGATTTAACATGGTTCATGAGAGGTTGGGGTTCATAAATGCAGATACTTTTAAAAATGTTATTCTTTTCAAACTTTCCCGACATCATGCAATCAAAACAAGCGTTTTACAAAACATGAAAAGGCTAATTCTTTCGCAATGCTCAATTGTATAGATTCCTGGATAAATTAAATTTTTCTAAGATTTAGCAACTGAAAAATATACAACTTGTTTCCTTCATTTCGACCCATGATGTGGTGGCATGCATTTGTATTCAGAAAATGCAGAGTCTATCCATGCACCTACAGCGCACCTGATGGACAAGCATGTGCATGGTGTTTAAAATACTGTACAGTACACTAAAATCTAAGTTAATTCGCACACTGAAGCATAATATACTACGTAATTATAGTTTTCATTCATATGCATGCAGCATCTATTTAAGTTCTCAAGTTTTCAATTGGTTACCTGCAAAAGAGACAACTTTTGCAAGATTGATGAGTAAATTATGGTAATTATTATCAGATTGCATGTATATAAGTGGTGATCAAATGGCATAAATTTTAATAAAGCCAATTAAATTTGGTCTATGCCGTGGCTACATTTATTTTCAAATTTGAATTTGGGCAATACAAAATCGATAAACGAGTTTCTATATAAGCAGTTGATTGAATTCAAGTTACCTTTTTAAGATATCAAATCAGGAATATGTAATTGCGCATTTCCTCAAAATGTACCCGGAAAATGAACACTTATGCAGGTTGCACCCGTATTATTCAGTACATAGAACATATACATTTCATCGAAAACGTGAAATCATGTTGTAGTACGACAATTCAAAAATATTTTCATCTTTTGTATTCGCAACACTGTGGTAAAAAGTTGTACTGTTGTGCATTGCCTTCCCAGAATGTCATATTTTTACTTTACCTGTCTGCTATTTGCTATGCATGCATGCTCTGCAATTTCTACAGCACCTAAATACAAAATAGAAATATAATTTTTCGACCTTGAATGGAGTAGCTAGGATAAAGATAACTTGGTTCTATCAAGTCTATTAGACAAACACAAGGTTGCATTGCATAATTAGAAAAACCATTGGGTTAAGCGAGTTTTACACAGAGAGAAAGACAAAAACTCTCTCGAAATACATCATAAATTGTCCAATGCCTGTAATTACACCCTAAACGACCTAATAATACGTTTAAAAAATATGCCACTGGCAACTTTTAGGCAAAGAAACTAACATAATGTGTTGTTCACCCTAGCTTGCGAGACATATTCTGGAGGAGGAGAAGGGAACTTTTGGTGTTTCATTAACATCTTATCTTCCTCCCGGATATACCTCTTAAAACAGCAAACTATTATACCCACACCCCAACACCAATCAATGAACTTGGATGATGCACATTTACACCTTAGGCGCCATTCTGATGAAAACAAAATTATCCTTTTATAAATATATTTATTTCACATGCAACATTAGTATATAGTATCTTTTAAGAAACAAACAATCAATTATTTTGTGTTTGTGGTTAATGGTGATTAAAGAGATATATTTTATACTGAAATCTGCTTCTTCAAATACTGCACATTACTATGTATTAACAACAGCATTTTTGTTCATGATGTCATACAATTGGAAAGGTAAACTCACAACTCAGATCCGCATTAAACTATAGTCATCGTATTTGTACACAATAGTGTGCATTGCGCAAAATGTATAAAATAAAAAACTATGATTCATGGCACGTGGGTGTAGCAAAGGTATGCTGCAGTATACTAAAAGCACTAATTTGCACTCGTATTAAAACGTCATCAACTGCTTCTGTACAGCAAAATGCAACATGCGTTTCTCTATATATACACAAAACGTGTCCTTCAAATGCTGCAGTGACTATAATAGCACTCACTATATGGCATTTTAAATTCTTTCTATTTTTTTCCACGGCATAGGAACTGCTCAAAATATGAACCCATTAATAAATATAATAGTATAGTTTGGCACTTATCCTGTCAAGTTCAGCGAACGCCAACTTTCCCCCCAACAACCACAAAATTACATAGTGCAACACAAAATGGCGCTAATTTATCGACCGCATTTATTGAAAATGAGGGAATGTATTAGAACTGATAACTTTAAGAAGTGCAGTGCCTCCAGCGGGTATAGGGATGCTTTCATAATTACGTTCCAAGTAACACCTATGCAACGTATATAAAAATACCCCACATCATAAATAACACCAAAGTGGCACAGTGGTGTTATAATAATTGGTGAAAACACAGTTAGCCTTGGCCTAAACTCTGAGCTATTAACTTAACAATATTTCATCTTCCGCAATAAAAGCACATGGAAAAACATCCTACATATAGAATACATTGCAAACTTTCCTTTTCCAGACTTTCCATGTATATGCTATCATTAAAATATGTAAGGAATAATTGGCCGTTTATTATATAGGCTTTCATTCAGTACATTTTGTATTAGAATATTTCATTGCGTGATTTACTGACTGACAGATAAAGAGAGTGTGATACAAAACTTTGGCTGAGTATAATGCTAACAATGGTATCAACAAAGTTCGATTTGCAAACAAAATTTCTACTTGCTGTGCCATACTGATATGCATATATATATATATATATATATACACAAAACTAATATAAAAAACCACATAGCTTGGACAGGTGAATAATTGAAAAGTTATTTCGCACGAATGATCTCATGTGTGATGAGTGATTCGCAAATATGTACTAGATCACTCATCACATTTTACTCAAAACCGGATCTTCTATTCACCTTCAACATCAACCAACTGCAGAGCTTCATTGAAAGTGCACTTAAATTAGGAAGCTTGGTGCATTGACTTCATAATTAGAGCTTCAAAATTAAGACGACTCTATAAAAGCAACACTTTTTGCATTTTGACTATAAAAGAAAAGCTTGGATGATGCATTACACAAGTTCATGTTATATAATTCCTCCCCTCAGGTGCAATTTATAACTTCAAGGTAAGAGGATTTTTGATAATGCCCCTATTCAGCACGTTATTATAGAAAGCTGTACTCTTAAAATACTGGCACGGCATACATTGAGAACCTTGATGACTCGAAGAATATATTCAAAGAAAACCACCACATCCTAACACTTGGACACAAACCTCGAAATAAAATTCTAATAATCCAATGGTTCGCAATTATTTTGCTACAGATTCAAATAACGTCGTCCGTGGAGAGTATGGATGGATGGGACCTGATGGCATTTACCGTGAATACAATTACACAGCAGACAAGTATGGTTTCCGCATAAACCGTCGCCGGTCAAGAGGGCGGGACCGATACACCCAACCACCTATTCTGGGTCAGCAACCAGCTGTTAGACCTACACAACAGTATGTAAGGACCACCCCTCAACCACTGGAAGGAAGGACTGACATCCCAGCTGGAGCATTTCGACCATACGGGCTTGGGACAACACAAGTCCCACTGGGTGGTGGTACATGTGTTATATTTACATTTCAGTGACCAATAGTGAATGATTTTTTGGTTTACAGCTCAAGTGCCAGTAGATTGTTTCATTGAAATGTGTGAAATGCTTCTCTCAATTGAAAGTGGGAATTGGTTGACACCAAACTGCACCTCAAAACACACCTTAATTACTTATTCAAATATATTGTAGGTCGTGTTCCAAAATGCAAATGAAGAAGATTTATGTCCATTTATTCACTCCAATAGTAAACATATCCTCTATGCTCACATGCAAATTTTATTTTCCTTAAATGTTTGCACTTTCTGTCTCACACGCACAGTACATAATCCTTCTTGCCAGCTATAGTTTTATACAACTTTTCTATATTTTGCTGGTGTATAATGGTAAAGACTTTCATGAAAGTTTTATCATATCATATATGAAATTCTCCTCTACAAAATACGGTTTGGAAAAAGGTGTCATTACCAAAGTGCAAAACAAAGAGATGCAATTCACAACTCTTTATGTCAACAAAATGTTTTAACCCAAAATTGACAATATCTATAAAAATCAGATTATGATTTGGTCTAATGACATGTAGTATTATTCCATACTGACTGAGTCGCTATTTTCTCCTATTCAGGTTCAAGACCTATTGGACAGGCCACCACGCCTTCTGGGAGTGCTTCCACTAAAGTAAGCTCGACAGCTGAGCCTAGTGGAATTCTGGAAGGACGGCAAGATTACGTTCCAGATTATGGAGCTGGAGGAGATGGAGGAACAGGAACATCGGGGGAAAACGGTATCGAGGCTCACGCAACCGAACAAGCAAATGCCACATTGGCTGGTCCTCCTGCTCCTGTGAATGGTAGGTTTGCGTCAGCTAGCTCTTACTCCCAGGATGGATCAAGTGATGCAAAATCAGACGTTGACAAAAATCACGCTTCTGCTTCTGCTCATGCAGAAGGAAGCAATAGCTCAAGTCAGGCTGTTGCAACATCATCAGTTCTAACAACTTCTGCATCTTCAAACGTAGCTACTGGGTCAGTACCTAACCTGAACGTCGGATCAGGTGCCAATGCAGATGGAATTTCAGGAACTGGTGCCCCAGAATATGGTGTTCCAGAATATGGAGTCCCAGAAGATGAAGTCCCAGAATATGGAGCTCCCGGATCAGGTGCCCAAGGGTCTGGTACCCCAGGATCAGGCGTATCAGGATCAGGCACTCCAGAACCAGTTAATGAAGGAACTGGAGTCATAGGATCAGGCGCAGCAGGAACAGGTACTCAGGGATCTGGCATCCCAGGATCAGGTACCCAAGGGTCTGGTACCCCAGGATCAGGTACCCAAGGGTCTGGTACCCCAGGATCAGGCACTCCAGGACAAGTTAACCAAGGAACTGGCGCCCTAGGATCAGGCGCGCCAGGATCAGATACTCAAGGATCTGGCATCCCAGGATCAGGTACTACTGGGGCTAGTGGCCCTGGAACAATTGGCTACAGAGGACCTGGCTCTGCCTCGTCAGCGAAGGCACTTCCTGATGATTTCAGTGGAGGAAACGCCGGAAATCACCCACCTACCGGCACACAATCCACAGGGTCTTCTACGACACAAACAGCAACTTCCCGAAGACCATTCGCACTGCCTTATCCACCTATTGTATACAATTTCAGCAGTTCTTCAGGATCAGGTATTCCAACAAGAAGGCCAAGTCCTATCAACCCAACCTATCCTCCAAAGCCCAGTCCAACCGTAGTAGTACCTCCTGTAGAAAGTAATAAACCTCAATCCTATGGACCAACGTTCCCAGAAGGTCGCGACACAACCGGCGACCAATCGTGCAATGTTCCGAATTTCCCAACCAATCAGAAGCCTTCTGGTATTAGCCGGGAAGAACAGCAAACGCCTGATGGGAAAGTCATTGGAAAATATAAACTTACATTCCCTCTGGGATATGTTTTGGAAATTTCCTACACTGCCTACCAAGACCCATCTTTAGCTGGTTCCGAACCTCATGATGCACCGCATGGACCAAACAGTTGCAAATAGTATTTTAATTAATTATTACCACGACCGTTTTATCGAAGCACGTACAATTTGGGGGAATCGCACAGTAAACGCTTTCAAGGGAATGGTGATGGGTTAGATTTAGTGCCAACTTACTTAGTATTATTGTTTGTTTTTTCCCTTAGGAACACGACATGCTGGAGGACAATAATGATCTCGAAATATGTTACGTGACTGTATACGAGACTGCATGTGTCCTAAACGTGGGGGTGTAACTTAAAACCCATGTGGTGTTCAGAATGTTGAATTCTGTGATAAATCTTATGTTATTGCATATATAAATGCAAGGATGTCCACATACTACCTGGAAATAATTATCTGCTCTAAACAGAAAGCTGCCAATACGAAGAAGATACATGTTCAATAGGACTTTCTGTTTTTAAACCATTAATCAAAATCTGTAATTCCCTGTTTAAATATGATGACACATCAAAGTGCAGATGATGAATAATGTGTTAATTACATTTCAAGTAAAATCATTTCTTTACTGTTTATTAAAATTCCATTGAATTGTCTGATATGCGAGGAAATTGCTTCATATACAGCATTGCATGATGTCCCAAATCAGTCACATGCTAACATGATTATGATCCTCCTAATGCATCATACTGTACTTATTATTAGAACAATTAAGGCCCTTAGTGAAGCATATGTGTTAAATTAGGCTAAAATATAGGTCCTCTTCATCCTTCAACACTGCCAAGCTCATTATCTCATCTAAAAAATGATTAATCAGTTCAGTGCCAACATGTTTCACATGTCATATGACCCTAACAAGGGTCCAACACAACTATACCTTATCCCGGCTTAAGTTTGGACCAGTGTGGGCGGAGCTTGCGATTTGCTGCAACCAATGGTGATGAG
>JAQIWR010001942.1:0-12314 GCA_034695945.1 Glomeris hexasticha
TATTGGCTGTTGCCTAGATATCCACAACAAGGACGCCATTTTTCTTTTGTATTTCAGCCAATAGCAAGGCTCGTGAAATCTGCCAATTTAAATCCACGTTCGTTTGATATGTGCATGGCAGTGAAGCTGACTCCCGACAGTGCAGAAGGACATCGTCTTTAAACACACCAGTAGGATGCAGTGAAAAACGATATAACCCATCCACTCTATCTAAAGCTCTTGCATCAGGCAGGTCCAGCAATTATACTTCAATTATCCCATTATCACCCAATTATCACCCCACTTCAATTGTGGCATGCATGGGTGCATGCGTTCATAATTTTTTTGCAGATCTTCAAGTGAAGTTGTTGGCGTGGCATATACTATGGACTTCACGTATCACCATAGGAAGTAATCCAATGGCGTTAGATCAAGCAAGTGATCTTGGTGGCCATGGTACTGGTCCATTTTGTCCTATTCATTTTCCTGGGAATGTGTCATCAAGGAATTGACGAGCTACAGCTGATGGATGCAGAGGAGCACCATCTTGCTGAAACCACATTACATTGTGGAATGGATGTTGCGAGTGGGAGGTCATCAACATATTCAACAACGACATTGTTAAAAATCATATCAAGGTAACACTGGCCAGTCATTGTCATATTGTAGAATATTGGACCCACTATATTATCCCACGGTCAATACCACACCACACATTGCATCCCCAGTTCACTTTTCGTGCAACTGGCTGCAACCAATGATGTATGAGGGAAAGATTGGGTCATCTTGCGTACATGCCATAAGCCATGGACATTACTGTGACTGCAATTGAAAATCTTTCTCCGGTCATGCCGATGGCAGTAAGTGTACATTTTAAGGATGAAACCTTGAAATGGTTTGATTGCATACCTAGTGTGATTCATTTGACGACATCAAGTATTGTTCCACGCATGTTTCTGTAGTATTCTGTGCACAGAAGTGCTGCTGCACCCAACATCTTGCCCAATGCTGCAAACACTTGCATGAGGATTTGCTTCCACCGCGGCAACAATTACAGTGCTAATTTCATCCGTCCTAACTGTTTGTGGTCTTCCATCTCGAGGTATAGTACACTTCCAGTGTTGCACAGTCTTTGCATTATTCTAGATATTGTTTGGGGGCTGGGTGCATACGCCCAGGCAATCTAATTTGATAAAGCTCTGCGGCAGCAACAACAATTTTGATGCTGTTCTCCATAGCACATTACCATGTCAATCATTTCATTATTTGGGTATTCTGCCATTGGTTCTAATTTAAACACACACAGATGCCTGTTATGGATGTACTTACCCAACAAAGATTTGAAGAGTGAACACGTTTCTCAGTACTAATGATTTTCTTTTGAAATGGCTACACATTGTGCAGTCCAAAGTTGAAACAACGGATGTTAACAATTTGCATATTTAACTTATGTGGGTGGGTGTAATCGACTGAGAATAATCAGATGTTGGATGAAGTCAGCTTCACTGCCATGCACATATCAAATGAACACAGATTTTAGTTGTGCGCAAATTATTAAGAATAAAAATGTGGAAAACACCATTTTAGGCTCCTTAGAGGCTGGTCTACAACTTTCAAATTGCAATATGCACCTAACTTTCACCGTTTCCTAGATCGATAATCTTGAAGATGACCTCTAATTAGAAAATGGAGGTGATCATTGTATAAGCCTGTACCCATCATTGTATAGCCTGTACCAGCCTTTAAAAATAGGAGATACTAACTTCCGAGTTATCGTGTTTCAGCATTTCAGCATTTCAGCATTTTTTATTTAAAATATATACTGGAGCAAATAAATAAGAATTTTTTAAATAAAAAGTTTAATAAGTATTCGAAAACTGGAATATACAAATGAAAGTCCCATGTCTCAGCTGTATTCAACAGAAAATTGCGGCTCTCCAGACGATTTCTCTCATTTTGGCAACAGTTTTACTGCACCGTATTTAATACAGTAAACCCCGTTTATAACGAACTCGGTTATAACGAACTAACGAACAGTGTTTTCCGCTCTAATTACATACTCTAATACATATAAATATTTGTTGAAGTCTATACAATACAATATTTCGGGAAACAACAGGCTCATGGCCTAATTAGGTTGCCGCTGTCATGCAAGACCTCTATACCCGTAATATGCCATCAAAAACTCATCCCATTTTGTCTTAAAACCCTACACTTTAAGCTCTTCCGTCACCTCTCTTGGCAACTCATTCCACTCATTAACCACTCTTTGATAAAAGTGTTGCCGCATCACTATCATCAGTCGGGATTGCAGCTTCAGCAATTTGAAACCGTGTACCCTCGTCTTACTATCCCCAGCCAATTGGAAAAATACATGGCGGGGGGAAGGGGGGGGTGATAATTAATATTTGTTATAAATTTACAAAACTTAATGGAGTTGTGTAGACCCCAATAGAGGGAGCACACAATTAAAAGTAGTAAAACCGTACTGCAAAATTAAGTGTTGCCAAGTTAATAATAAACACAAGAGAACAAAGAGTCGAGTGAGTAACACCATCCCCAATTTAAAACTGCCCTGAGAAACTGACGCCAAAACCGACCCTAAAACCACCACATAAACTCTACAACCGTTATTTGTAAAAAGACAACTTCTAAGAAGCAGATGCCCCATCCACTGAATTCACAACCTTGAAAAGGACCTAAGGAACCATGTGTACACAAGTTACTCATCCAGTCAATAAAATCCGAGAGAATTCCGAGATGACTTTCCAAGATGACCTTGACCTCTAACACATCCGCTGAAACTTTGGCCGATTTAAAGATGCTTGACTCCCAGGTCCATAAACTCATGGATGATGCTGAATATGAAGCAGATGCAGAGGATTGTGCTCCCAGACTAGAATTGATACAGGCTTTCCAAAGGGTCACCTCTACCATACCCAAACATCCGATGATAATGTTGGTCCCATTGGAAGACACATCACATGTTAGCAGAGATTTTACGAGCAATTTGAAAACTCGATTGACAAAAATGCATCAATTGCACGGATAGACAAGCATGTTTTCCTATGCACAGTAGCTACCTGCTAAATTAACCAAGACATCTGGTAGAAGGAATCCAGATCAATTCCGATACCTACCAAGTAACAAAGATTTTGCACGCCAAGTATGGGGACCCGTCCCCATCAGAACTCGACACCTTGTACATTAAATGTAACACCCATTTACAAGCCCTTATCGCCTTACTTGAAAACATATCTGGTTATGGTCGACTGTTTGCTCCAAAGAGATAACCAGACCACATCGATTCCAGCTCCAAGAAACATCCGCTACTGTTGACAAACATTACAAATGGTCTTCCCAAATTTACTTACATTCAAACCACCTGCATCAAACTCACGAGGCCAAATAGTTCAACAAAAACTAAACGATGTGTCTTGGATCCGGGAAGCCAGACCAGTTTTGTTTGTGTCCATCTCATTGACGCCTTGCAATAAGAGACATTCCGCACCGATAACAAAGCGATTTGTGCATTCGAAACCTCCGGTCAGGACAGACAAGGTATCTAGACGTGTGATCCACCTTAACATTTCCAGTGTCACAAGCCAATTCACAACCTCTATACTGGCATTGTAATCTCACAACAAGTACTTATCACACCTTTCCATGCAAAAACAGGCCTGTGAGATTTCCCACATCAAGAACATACAACTGGCAGATCCACCAGACACCCAGGATACCCTTCTGATTGAGGTCCTTATTGGTTCTGATTATTATTGGCAACTGATGAAGAAAGTCAGCCCAATCTCGCTAACCAAAACTTTTAGTATTTCCACTGTCTCATCTCGGCTGGGTAATCAATGGTAACCACACAAATGTTGTTGTCCATGCTGTGCAAGTGAGCAACATTGTCCTCCTGATCGAGGACAATCCGCATCCGTGCTGGGATTTGGTTTACAAGATTCCGCACCCTGACGCATGTCAGCGCGAGACGAGCAAGTCATAAAGAATTTCAAAGAAATGTTCTCCAAACAGGGAAACCAAGGAGTGGAGACCCTTACATGGTGTGAAGGGAAGGAGTTCTCCTTAGGCAACTGAATGATTCCTCTGTATCGTTTTGACGCACTCCACAAACGATTTCCCTGCAATGCAGTCTTCTGCATGTTGAACTAGCAGAACATGCTTCAATACATTACTAATGATTATGTGGAAAGTGTTTCAGACAACGTGGTGATGACTAACTGCATCTACTACCTATCACATCAAGTCAACTAATGCCACAAGAATGACCCCATCAAATGTAGTAGAATAATGTTTGACATCTTGCATGACTGTGGCTCCATCTCTCTAAATGAAGCCCTGAAAGTTGGAACCAACCTTATGCCTGACGTCATAGGATCGTTGCTGCGATTCCATCTGAATAAGAAATCACTAGTTGGAGATGGCATTAAGGCCTTCCTGCTGCTCAAAATCGTGATGTTACCCGTTTCTTCTAGTTCGAGATCATCAAGACTGCTGACAAATACAGCTGCATCAATAAAGTTGTTAACTGCCATTTCATATGTCATCCATTTGGACTGGCTTCCAGCCCAATTTTACTTTCTGTGGCTCTCAGAGATAGCGTTCGCCTCTGCTCACCACTACCCCAACGCAGCTCCAACTCTGACTAATGGATTATACATGAACGATTTCTTAACTGGTGCTGATGATAATGCTGGTGCTAGTCAACCACACGATGAGTTAACCTGCCTCATGAGTGAGATCCAACTCCCAATGACTAAATGGGCCTCAAACTCCAATGCCCTCCACAATTGGTACAACCATTTTGGTGTCAACTACTTTAACTCTACCAAGGTCCTGGGCTTGAAGTGGGATACCCTTTCTGACTACCTTAGTGCTGATATGCATGCTATCCCGGAGGTAGTGTATCGAGACCCGTTTGCAAGTGGACCTATTAGTGATTTTACGATCTGCTTGGTCTTCTTGCACCAGTTTCAATAACTGATAAAAGCCTCTTTCAAGACACTTGATCCGAAACATTGTAATGGGTCAAAATCCCACTGGCTGAGACAGCAATCCATTGGACAAACAGATTTCAAGACTTTCGAAAGTTAAATGAGATCCATGTCACATTCTGGCTGGGTACCAGTGCGCAAAATGCCCCTGGCCGTGAAATGCAAATCTTCTATGATGCAAGTGAGCACACATACTATGCTGCTCTTTACATTTACTGTACTGGCTCCACCCGTTATCTTCTCTTGCTTGCAGCTAATCTCAGCTTGCTCTGTTCAAGAAGATGTCACTGACAAGATTTGAACATCTAGCCGCTTTTGGGGGGCACATGCCTTCTCCATTACATCTGTGCAAAATCAAATCACACTACCCAGCAAGTCACATTTTGGAGTGACGCAAATGTTATTTTAGGCTGGATAAGTGGGACCTTCTTGATGTAAACAATTTGTGGTCAACACGTGCCACAGATTCATAGCCTATCTGATCCTGCCCAATAGCGCTACTGAGGAACAATACTGTGGATCATCTTACCCGCAGTCTTTCTGTGACTATGCTAAACCAACCCAAAGTATGGTGGATAGGACCCTGGGGGCTAGCAGCTGACCCGGCTACCTGGCCGATCAAAGGCCCAACACCCATGCCAGCAAACGTTGCAGTCGAAGAGATGCGATAACATCAACATGTTTTGAGGATACTGCTCGTCTGCCTGCAGATGAATTACTCGATAATAACTGGTTTAACAAGCATTGACATCTTCTGAAGACAATAGCATGGGCCTTCCACTTTATCACTTAATGCCTAATGTTACCTTGCCTCACTAGAGACCTTACCACAGATGAACTATTCGTGGCACATCACTACTAGATTTGTGCCAACCAACGCAAACACTTCTCTGCTGAGCTATATGCTCTGCATCGGTCACAATTAGCTTACGGATGCTTCACCCTTCAACTAGCTTTATTTGGACAATGGTCTAATCAGGCATTGTGGCCGCCTACATTTTGCTCCCATTGAATCACATGGAGACCATGTATTCACCAAGTTACTCGTCGCAGACACAAATACCAATCTCTACCAGTTGGGGACAAGTATTGTCTTGGCAGAACTTTGATTCGAATTCTGGATTCTTAAAGGGTGTCAAACCATCAAGACAGTCATCAGCCGCTGTTTAACTTGCCGCAAACAGCACATTAAACCTGGACGACAAATTAAAGCACCGCTTCCGTTGCACCGAGTACAGCCTACCATGCCTTTTGATGTCTGTGGAGCAGATTTTACTGAACAATTGTTAGTTAGACAAGGAACCACAAGGCTTTAGTCATAAATTGTTTTGTTCGCATGTGCAACCACTCACGCTCTTCATTTGGAATTGGCATCGGACACCTCCACAACAACCTTTATATTGGCATCACAGCGGTTTATTAGTAGACATGGCATACTTAACGTTATTTACTCAGATAACGCTGCCTTGTTCCATGCCACAAACCATAAGCTTTGTGAACTTTAGCCGTCCATCACCCGTAAAGATGTTATGCCTTTCCTGGTTTATCAGTGCATTGCCTGGAACTTCATTGTATAGAAGATGGGGAGAATTGCAGAGATCCGTATAGGTCATGATGGGAAAGGGCACACTTGCATATTAAAATTACCTAACCGTTCACAGATTGCTAACCCTGTACAATTATTATTTCCTCTGGAAATCGGAGGGGGGTGGGGAATGTGGAGACTCCAATAGAGGGCGTTCACAATTAAAAGTAGTAAAAATGTACAACAACATTAAGTGTTGTCAAGCTGTTAACAAAGACAATAGAACAAAGAGTTGAATGAGTAACCCATTCACTCCTGAATTATTATCCGCTTACGGAACAAAAAATCCTTTTACAGAAATATTTCCCAATTGTTAACAGATCAAAATAAAAATGTAAAAACTAGATTTTCCCATTTTATAACATCGGCACTCCATGTTAAACTTTGTGTCCATTAGAATGGACACCAGGAGTGACTGAGTTAAGCTCTCTCACACGATCTTCATATGACAAACCCCCATCCCACTGATAAGTTTAGTGGTCTTTCTCTGAATTCTCTCCAAAGCTGCAACAACCTTTTTATAATATGGAGCCCATACCTGCACGCAAATATTCTAGGTGTGGCCCCTCTAGAGATCTGTATACCAGTAACCATACCTCCCTACTACAACTCTCCAGCCCTCTCTTCATCATGCATAAAACTGAATTACCCTTCTTACAAGCTGCTAAACATTGGGCCGTAGGCTTCAGTGTGTTATCTACAATAATCCCCAAACATAACTTGAGTAATAACTTGTAATTTTAGCCCATCCACCATGTATTCTACCCCAGATTTTTTGGCCCAAACATGAATCACTTTACATTTATCAATATTGAATTGCATATCTCACTTTAAAGCCAACTTTCTCAAACTGTCCATATCTATTTGAATTTCCTTGCGTTGCCCTGAACAATATGCTACACCCACTAACTTTGTATCATCCGCAAACTTACTAAGAGTAGACAGAAAACAATCTTATCGGTCATCAATACAAACTGAAAAAAACCAGTGCCCCAAAACTGATCCTTGATTCACACCACTTATAACCTTCAGCTATTCTGAATGTTCCCCATTGGCTTCCTATCTGTCAGCCAGTTTTGGATCACCAACAATTTCCCCGTCATACATTTTGCCCTAAGCTTATGAAGAAGTCTATTATGGTTAACCTTATTGACTGTTTTAGCAAAATCCAACAGCAATATATCAACGCTAGAGCCCCCATCAACCCACTTAGTGATCTTCTAAAAAAAAATGCTAACAAATTTGTCAAGCATGATCTGCCTTTTCTGAACCCAAGCTTAGTAATATTAATTGCCAGTTATCGGACACCCCTTTTCAGGCATTATGCTATTAGCAAAACAAAAAGCCAGGTGGAGTGGGCAATAATAATACTCATCCGCAAGCAAACTGCCTGAAGCATGCGATATGTGAGCAATTTCCAATGCTTGCTAAATGAACCACAAATTTTCTATTTTGATTTTTGGTTGACACATGGCAATGGGAACAGAGCGATGACCGCAAAATCCAGTAAATTTGACTGAGTGGAATTTTACTTCATTGAAAATGCTAAAGTCCAGCCTTGCGCCACATTGTGTCTATTATGTACCACATTGATCGATTTCATTAAGCGCCCTCCCCCCATTGCAACCCCATTGGCTGTTGCCTAGATATCCCACAAAGAGACACTATTTTTCTTTTGTATTTCAGCCAATGGCAAGGCATGTGAAATCAGTCTTGTCAGATGTCACGCATATCTCATTCAGAGAACGATAATTCTACTTCTTAAACATTTACAATGAATGAGAATAATTGAAAATGCCGAGTATTATTAATCGCTGATTTAAAGTGGCAATAAACATATTCTGGGGGAGGGGGGGGGTATCCAATCTGACATGCTTGATTTCGAAGTCAAGTTTATTCTACTGATGGGAACCCTTATGTGTCGACAAATCAGAGACTGCTTTGCAGCATAAATTAGTGTTAACGAAAGGAAATATTGCGCTGCTCAGTGAGACCTTTGTTACACAGGGTGGTTCAAAAGTCTGTGGAAGTCGTTAATAACTTGGACCGGAAGTGATAGACAACAGACATGATTACATTTGTGTGTGTAACTTTTCAGGGGATATTCATTTATGGTGGTATCGATGACCTTGGAACATTCCTTCAAGGTCAGATGAATTCTAACTCAGCTAATTTTGGTGCTAGGTGGGTAGTTTAAATTTGGAAAACAGAGCCGACAGCATTCTGAGCACATTGGTGAAAACAGATTTGAAATTGGTGAAGAATTGCACAAATTATCGCGATCTGAGTTTTGCTGCTGCCTCTTAAAATGGACTGCCCTGCCAAACCTGTGATGCCTTTCAGGGAAGCGTTACATCAGGCTGAAGCAGTTCACACCACTATAGAAGATTTGAAAGATCTCATCCGTACAGCATGTAGAGGACTTACACCACAAATCATGGCAAGTGTTCAGCAGTCTATTGTTAACCATGCCCAAATGTGTTTGGGCGCAGAAGGCTGCCATTTTGAACATGTTCTGTAAGTTTGCATTTCAATTCTCGCCAGCGTGCATCTGCGTATTTCATAGCAATGTTACCTGAAAGTGAAGACCATTTCAGATAAGCATCATTTCAATAAAAGCATTGTTCAACAGGGGAAGCTATCTACATTTCAAAGCGGATGTGATCATAAGTGACACACACATACACAATTAACAGTAGCTGAACTCTAAATTCCCACGGTTTTCGAATAATTATCACTCATTTCAGTGTGGCTGCTGAACATGTATATGTACTGTAAATGTATGAACTGTTTTAGCCTGATGTAACGCTTCCCTGAAAGGCTTCACAGGTATGGCTGGGCAGTCCATTTTCAGAGACGGCAGCAAAACTCGGATCACGATAATTCGTGTAATTCTTCACCAATTTCAAATCTGTTTTCACCAATGTGCTCAGAACGATGTCGGCTCTGTTTGCATAAATGAAACTACCCACCTAGCGCAAAAATTAGCCGAGTTCCAAGGTCATCGATACCGCCATAAATGAATGTCCACCTGCCATGTTACACACACAAATGCCATCATGTCGGTTGTCTGTCACTTCCTGTCCAAGTTATTAACGATTTCCACAGACTTTTAAAACACCCTGTGTATGGCATCGCACAGTAACTGCACTACATCTTGTTACACTGCATCACGCATAGGCTCACTGAAGCATTAAATTTTGCAAATTACTTCATTTGTATAATGTAACAGTTGATTGTCATTAATCTCAATGTGCAATTAAAAATTCTTTCCAGTCTCAAACAAGAAATAAGATTCACTATAAATGACCTCGAAGCCTATAACAAATATTATATGTCCTTGTTTTTTGGCTAATGAATTCCTGACCATGATTTGCTACGCAACTCTGACAACGGTTTTCATGCTTATGCCGATTTTAGTAATATTTTTCGAGTGGTCCATGTTTTTGAAACGCCCCGCATAATGCGTATAGTATGTTATTTTCAGTGTAGATATATACTTGCAGCGCTCCGAATGTTCCAAGTCCAATTAAGCGATTAGTTAAAAGTTGCATTGTTCTTTAATTGCACGAGGTGGAAAGCTGGTTTAAAGTATGCTCTGACTTGATAAATCGGGTTTTCTCCTTATGTGCAATTGGCGAACAATATAGCGTTTAGCTAATCGCTGTATTGGGATTGAACATTCGGAGGCCTTCGAGTATAATTTAGTGGCGACCTAAGACTACATCTACCTTAAAGCCTAGTTCACATGCACACGCTTTGATCAATTCAATGTGGATTAAGCATTTTTGAGGGGGGGGGTAGCTGTGCTGGTAGTTTTCACTGCATTGTCCATGCCGAATTTTATTCATATACTCGCGCTGTTGTGAGTATTCCAAGCCTAGGAAACAATTATGCAAAACAGTCCATTGTGTGATATGGTTTCTAACGGGTTACACCTATTCAAGGGGCAACTTTCCTCTTCACGGTTAATTAGCTAATAATGACAGCTAATTGACGGACAATAGACCCGTTTAAGATAATTATTTAATTGGCTGGAACAGTCAGCGCAGTGCGAGTATACGTCGCGGCAGTGACGCATCCGTGCGAATGGACGTTGCGTGTCAGTGGCGCGTCACGGCCGTGCATTGTGCCACGTGCGAAAAGCATAGTTCTGACGCACCCATGTGAACTTGGCTTTGACTACCCCAACACATCATATCGCAGCCACATTTCAAGTCCCAACATGCCTGATTAAAAAATTACCTGATGTGATCATGACTATTATAAAGATGTTATCATTTTACCCAACATGAGTTTGACTAACTAGGAAAAAACAGGCTTAATTAAACCAAACGGAGCTTTAAAGGTAAATTGTTTTGGTGACCAAATTCAGAGAACATTTGTAAAGAGCAAACAATGGTAAAAGTTGTGTATGGAGAAGCTGGACACGGTCCAGTAGATTACGTTCTACAGCGTACCATCGTCGACAGCCGACAGCCCCGTTTTGTCATCTGGAGAGAGCGTGATCTGCTTCTTGCGCGTAGTAATACCTTTGACACAAACACGTATTAGGTAGGAAGGTGAGAGCTGGCAGCAGCAACAAGAACGCAGTACTTTCGGAAACAATTCATTTTCTATATGGTCCATTAAAGAGGCTTATGGTCCATTAAATGATGACGGTACCTTCAGGATGGTTGACTGGAACCTCCTTGGTCGAATCCTCCGTCTGTTCACCTGAATAGAGGGATACAAAGATACGGAACGAAACTACATATGACAATTGTAAGAAACTGTTAGGGGGACATTTCTGTCCATTCGGTATTTGCACATTCGTCCCGGCCTTGGAAGACAGTGAATAGAATAGGTTAAATGTGAAAGATATCAGAGGATGTCAGTAAGGGTCGCAAGTTGTGAATTTTCGCAATATGTTTGGAAAACACTGGGCACTACCATTTCTAATATGAAATGTGTTGAAGCGTCTGGTAAGTATTATTGTGCCTTAGGTTTTCGGTGAATTTTAATTCTTATCGTTAATAAACCTGCAAGTACCAAAAATGTTCTGTTGTGCATCACACTATTTTGGAACACGGTGCTGCTCATTGTCTGATTGCTCAATTTCATAAAGGACTGAAACGAGTATCCCATAGGTTTTATGTGGAATAATTGGCTTACAAGCATAATCCGAAAGTCAACTACAGTAGAACCTCCTTAAACCAATACCATATAAACTAATGTCCTCTGTAAAATGATATCGAACCCCAGTCTCGACACGGGCCTCCCAATTGCACCTTGCTTCTCTATACAAATAACCTCTCTAAAATAATACAAACATCTAGCAAGGCGCAATTTGGAGGCCCGTGTCGGGACCAGCATTCGATGTAATTTTACAGAGGACATTAGCTAATATGGTATTTGTTTAAGGAGGTTCTACTATAGTTGACTTACGCTATAGGTCTCACCACGAGAGTAGATAATTTTTTTAATTGATGAATTCTGTGCACTGCAGTGAAGCGTACCATCGTTTACTAAGTTTTGCAAGAAGTGGACTGCTTAAATTGACATGCATAAAAATAAACTAAAAAAATGTATCTACAACCTGTGCCCCGCGTTTCACGAATTTCTATATGGCTTTTAAATACACCAAACTTTCTACGTATTTAAAGGAGAACTGACGAATTCTTCACACCTATGAATCCAATGGTGTAGAAAAATAGACTGTAAAATGACAATTTGAATGCTGAAAACGGCAGATT
>JAQIWR010001943.1:0-12313 GCA_034695945.1 Glomeris hexasticha
ATTATCTTGCTTTGGTCTTGAGGCGAGCATTTCAGTTTGCCCACAACCATCGGTTTATTCATGATGTTCCACCTTAAGTTTCAATGTCCTTGATACAGTGCCTCATGGTCACATGTGACATCAACACTTGTTTCTCAATAAGAATAAGATCGACAAACTTTGTTCTGTCTTAATCCAGCCAATGTAATTACCTTCACAGTGATTCCCAAACAGGCAATAATTTGAGCCCTGCATTGACAGTGTCCATCTAGACGATTATTGTCAGCATTCGACAAAGCCACAACAATAGTCATTTCCGATCGGTTTAGAAGATAAAAGTTTGCCGAAAAGGCTTATAAAACGACAAAATGAAGGAGGAGTACTTATGCTTTGTGTGGCAGCAAAGTTGGATTTTGGTTATACTGTATATTCTAGTCGTTCACATGCAACAGCCATGGTTGAAACGCTTTTTCATTGAAATATTTTTACTGCTATACGCTTAGCATCATTTAATCTGGATCTTAAAGTGCGTTGGAAGCAATAGAAAATGGCATTAGATTGCCTTCGACGAAAATATATTACATAGAGTAGAACCTTTTTCAATTATAGCTAGTATAGATTTTACAGCGCCCGAATTGCTTTTTGCCAAAAAAATATCCCGTTTCATGTGTCGCTTCACACACACATGCACGAGTTGCCCCAGGGTTAAATTTCAACGCGAATACGATTCATCCGCATCATAGAGCTAGATAACACGTCGCAAATCTATCCCCAGTCCAGAGCCGATAGCGACCACATTGGGTGAGATATGTCCAAGCCTAGGATTTTCTTAGTCGAAAAACCCCATGAATCGAGTGCGAATAATCCAGTAACGCGCTCCAACACGCCCCAACGAACAGCCATCTTGAGATTGTGCTGCATTGGAAGTGTGTGCAAACACAACTTTAGCTATAATCCTACCTACGTACGCTGGACTAGATACCCCTAGAGGACAACTCGTTAAAGTTGAATATCTTCATCATATCAGGAAATAGCTTATTGCAATTTCAGTTTGCTTGCACTGACATTGCGTAGAACACCGAGCAAAACATTTTCCACGGGTTGTCTATAAATGTTGTTCACAAAACAGATTGCAACATTTTTATACCAATTAATAAGCCATAGTAACTGTTGTTACCCTACGTGAATGAGGTGGGTATAGTATCGTCAAAACAACACAGGAAACTAAATAAAGAACTCAGAAAATTCCAGTGTAGGATCATCACGCTTATGCATTGTTACTCCAAACTCAATAACAATTACCATAACGCACGTGTCAAATCATGTTGGCAAATTGAAATATCATAAACCACGTGAAAGCCCACCATTTGCGAATTTATCTAATTTCAGATATGCACTGAATATTTCCATACTGCCAACATTGAAGAATTGGACTCTAACATGCCCAAGGCTTCGCATCCCTGATCATCCTGTAAAAATGTTGGGGCAGATATTTTGACCGCATTTTTACCACAAATTAACATTAAACAGCAAAATGGGTTTGAAATTAAACCGTCAACATCTAAATTGACTCACAACACTTTACCTTATTTTGAGATGAATAGAGTATTTAAATTTTGTTACATTATAATACATTTCTGCATTGTTAACTTGATTACATTAACATTGTCCATTACTTTACTTTCATGTAGTGTGAAAATGATGTCTTATATTCGTTAACAATGACGCTTTCCAGATTTACGAGATATAGTTTGCCTATACTTATATTGGTTGTACTTCACTGTGCCGAGTATCACGTTGAGAGATGATCAGAGTAAGCATTAACATTAATAATGTATAACTCCTCTATTTTACCACCAATATGAAATCTGTTTTTAGCAACGTGCTCAGAATACTGGTTGCATACATTTTTCTAATTTGAACCATACCCATCTATCACAAAATCTGGCCGAGTCTGAATCCAATTGACCTAGAAGTTGTATTATAAATTATATGATACACTTTCTTTTCATGCCCACCCTGTATAGTTATTGCAGGCGAGTGGACCGCCAAAGACCATAACATATACAATATACTGTAAAATATGACTTCACTACATGTAAGCCTGTGTTGTCATGCATATTGCACCATGCCGTGAGTTTGTCACCGGAAATAATGCAATAAACTAATTGACCCCCATTTGCTCCCTTCCCACTAATAATGACCTTTTATGCGTCTTGCCACTGGTCTTGCATAAGAGAACATTCGGTCGTTAGGACACCTCACGAAATTTACGATTTGAATGTAAATGGCTCTATTTTCCACGCTTTCTGCCATTCTGCGCTACAATGACGCCAAAATAACCTCGATTACGAGGTCCAAATTGTTCAAATTGCCAAAACAAGTCTTCAGCATATTGCAAACATTATTCACCTTAAATGGCGAATTTTTAAATTCCGCCATATTCCATTGCTTTTAACAACCTCCAGTTCATAACCGTTACCGTATACATAATGTGTCAGCTAATAATCATAACCACGCATCAAGAAGCATTACTTGCTATGAAAGGTAGTAATTTTGTATATATCTATATATATATATATAGAGGGCAAAGGGCAGGTAACAAATTCAATTATTAAAAGGGTGCAAACAAGAATTTAAAAAAATTAATATGGTAGTACACGTACCTTGATAGTGTATTGAAGAGAACATCTATACTGTGTAGATAAATACAAGCAACTATAATAAAAGGAAATTAATTAATAACAGCTTCCCAAAATGTTTTCCCCAAATAAAAATTTCAAGACTTGATTGTGTAATCAGTGAAATGGTGACCATCACCAGGACATCTTGACCTCTTTTTTTTTATCTGCCATGCAGTAAAATGCTGTCAAATGAATAAGCTGCATGGTCCGCATATAGACAGGTCAATTTCTTCAGTTCCATTGCATCGAAAATTGGATTAAGATTGTATGGGCGGGATCGTTACAACATCCGTTGTCAGAAATTGAATGCGCACACTCTTCTCTAATCTTCTTGGGGGTAAAAAGAGGCCTTTTGAAAATAAAGAAGACTTTTGGTACAAGTAGGAAAAAATAGAGCAGCAGGTAATGAGGCTGCGCAGCCGCTGCTTCAGTTTCCTTCTGACTTGATTGAGTGCCGACTGCGATCGTAAAGGGCTTAATTCTCACTCCAAAACCCAGCCCATGTGCAACCCCATGACCCAACCCAAACCCAAACCATCGTCTTCGGAATGCTAATGGTGTCATTTCGTCAGTGCATGACGTTGCCGATGGCTTGTGCACAGTCAAGTAAAAGATCCGCATTGAAAGCACTGCTCAGCTCGGTTGCATGGAATGCCCTGTCGGTTGAAAAAGAGATGAGAAAAGGGTGGAAGCCGAGTGAGATGATGAGAGAGGTTAATAGCGCTCAATTAGAGATATCAACGTATATGTACCACGCCTGCGGGGCCCTTTTCCAGGAGCCCTACCCTCGTTGCCAATACTCTTAAATTGGCTCCCATGGCGAGCAACGTACTATACCATTGCACCAAGTACGCGTTCAACTTGCATGAAGCAACCCCTTAAAAGCAGCTTTCCAAGGCCCCAGATACAAGCTGCCATTACCAGAAGGGCCCTTGCGCAGCATACTGTCGGATAAATGGTGGGCCTGTTTAAAATTACAACCTGCCAGGGAATATATCGCGTTTTACTTGACCCCAATTAAAACCAGCTCCTTCCTTCCGTCACATGGGAGGATTTTCAGTAATATGGGTGGAAAAGATCGCATGAAGCGATTTTTCAAAAAGCTTGTAGAAATGTATGGAGTAACTTTAAAACTTTAATATAGTATTGATCTTTTATCTCCCCATCTATCCCTTCGGTGACTATGAGGATTAGTACAAGAAAAAATACATTTATTTACTTTGATATTGCATTTTTAATACAGGACGCTTCTTATAAATGTTGCAAGAAAATTATTTTTTGATCTATTAGAAGTTTCTTTAAAATGACAGTGATACAAGGTATAGGCCAAGGCAATGCGGTTTCTAATATTCCTCTTGGAGCACATTTGAAATCACCTATTTATATGCTCTCGGATTACGATAGGACGATCATTACAATGAAGTCACTTTCATCCTGCGAAAATTGCTAGAGCAGAACATTAATTATAAGGAATGGGTTAATAAAATATACGACTATGCAACGTAAAATTAGGTTTCATCACTTGTTTTGCACCTCTATTGTCCGCTAGACGGCACAACATTTTTCCATGTTACACTATTGCAAAAGATATTCAAAATTTCTTATTAAACTTGCAATCCTGCAGCCCGCTATAATTTGTATACATATGTATGGTTAATTAGTTTAGGGCATTGCAAAGAATGTTTTCAAGAAGTGTAATAAATACATAGTTGAATTACTTTCGAATTTAAAAGATTAAATACATTAGGTGCATATGGAGGAGATTCAGCAAATTATGCGCCAACCTAGGTTTCCTAAAAATTGTCACAATTCAAAAATTCAAAACGACATTTGACATAAAAAAATCACTATAATTTAATTCCTGCTCAAGAAAACAACAAAAAGGGGGTTTTTTGTCAAAAAAGTTGATAGATTGACAAAATGTATATGTTACCGTCTGGCTTAAAGCGGGCGCCGAGTCAATGCGGAGCAACTTTGTGACGTAATTTAACCTAACCTAACCTAACCTAACCAAACTATCCCTAACTAACCTAAACTATATTAATTTCATTGTTTTGATTCCGAGAATTGGTTGTTTCGCGTTGACCCTCATCGATCCGCATTGACCCAGCCTAGTTTCACTTCAGACGGTAACATATACAGCAGTTAAATGTAATTAGCGTCCTTCCAAAGAAAGATTGGGCTGGGACCGTGCCCATCACCAATTTTGAAGGGCTGCACAGTTGCATTTGTAGCAACACGACTAGCAGCCGTCTTTGCGCGTCATAGCCTGCGCACCTGCAAACGTGCACCCCTTCAAACGTAGTAATTGGCATGGTCCCAGCTCAATCTTTCTGAGGAAAGACCATACTTCCTTGTTATCGTTACAAAACACAGTAAGAAATCACCTTATCCCGGTTAAATTAGTGTAATAAATCTTATTTCACAATTTTTGAGGCGCATTCTGAATTTATTAGGATTTATCCCAATCATATGTATGTAACATGAAACAGCTTCCCTGTCTTGCAACATGCCTAGCAGCGAAGCTTTCCCTCGCAGAAGCTGCGAGTCATGTCAAGAGATAGCTCAGAAAGCCGCATTTCCATGCACTTTTACCACATACCGGTATTACCTGCTCATTTTCATATTCAGAAAACAAGTTTACAGAGATTTGTTTTGTGGCAGTGTTGCTGTAACATGCAGCACAATATCACCAACATGACTTGCCAATTGTGAGGTTATTTCTCAATTAGCAAACATTCAAAGAAATCTATGTCAACCATTTGAGAACTAAAGTTAACTGTTCACTGTTGTGAATGAGTCTTTGCTAATTAGCAGAATAAATATATAATTGCGGTATGTGGTAAATGTGCATGGAAATGCGGCATTTTGAGGTTTTTCTTGACATGACTCGCAGTTTCTGCAAGGGCAAACTTCCCTGCTAGGCATGTTGCAAGACAGGGAAGCTGTTTCATGTTGCATACATATGATTGGGAAAAATCCGACTAAATTCAGAATCCACCTCAAAAATTGTGAAATAAGATTCATTACATTGATTTAACTATTGCCGTCAACTTTCAAATTGGAACTAGTACCCTAACTGTAGCGGTTCACGAGATGGAATTCGAAAAACCTTGAACATGAGGTTCAAGGTCAAGTCAGATATGATTTTCGGAATCCCCCAATGCCACTTCCTATTCACTTACTCAACTTTCATAAAGCTACCTCTCACCATTTTGCAGATATTTAAACAAATGATAGACTTTTTGTTCACCCAGTATAGTTGATAGTTTAATATTCTATTCAGGTTGATTATAATGCTACCATGTGACAGGCAAAATTTGGGACCCTTCTCCTCTAACATTGACAACTTTTTGCATCTTGGGTCTCCATCATTGGAAGAGTGACAATTTATTCCGCACCGTACACGTCATGACATGGCATATAAATCTGATACATATTTAGCGGTTGTTTGCTCATTGTTGCTGCTATTTTGTCGTCTATGCGGAAACAAACAGTGAGTGGTGTGACGCCGAAATTGGACTCGGATGAACAAGTTTGGACGGATTCTTGGTGGGGGGAAAGCAGCTAGGTTTGCGCATCCATCTCTGCTCGTCGATTTGTTTCCGACTGGTTGTTTTCCGCGCCATCGAACTACACGGAAAAGCGATTCTTGGACGCGTCCGTTTACCCTTATGCGTCTCAACTTTTTTCCATTTCTTTTCTTGCTTGCTGCCTGCCTTTCTTTTGCTTCCTCGGGTGGAGAGCAGAAAGAAATGAACGGCGACATAGGCCATTTGTCACAAAATATTACTACTGCCCTCTTTTTCTCCTCATTCGAGGTGGCAACTTTTCTGGGCTGCCTTCTTTTGCAATTCCCGCACGACATATTGGATGAATGTCGTTCAACGTGCTGAACATCGCTGACAAGCTCACTGTTGGCCACGTATAGGCTTTGACCGACATGATACGTCATCTCATCGACCCCCACCCACTCGCACCCATAAGAATGACGTCATCATTGGTCATGGCACATTTACGATACTTCTATATCCTCCTGTCAAAAAGCTACACGCCAAAAAGTCACCACCAATACCAATACCAAAATTTTTGCACAACGCAATACTTCACATATATACGTCGTGAACCATTTCGGATCATTGCAGTCATGCATGCATAGTGACCATAAAGTGCAATTGGATGCGATTGTGTTACATGTAACAACACCAATTAAGCACATATTGATATATATCATATACACCAATATCAGTGCAAATTAACTAAAACTACATATGAAATAAAAAATCCATTCATTTCGGTTCTGGTTTTGAGTCCTTATCCAATAATTGTTTGCTCTACAGCACCTGAACCATGCATCTAAATGCAAGCAAGCCCTTTCTTGTGGTTTATCAAACTAGTTCAAAATGCACGTATAATATAATAATAATAAATATCCTATTTATAACAGCAGATCGAGTTCTGTTAAAAATGATCTGTAGAGCATACCCTTATATAGGCAGTAAAAATCAGGAATCCCTGGACACAGTTATATATAATTCATGTTAGACAAGTAATTCAAGGGATTATTTAAGATATGAATGAAAAGCGTGCATTAATATTTTATTTCATGCATCTCTCTGGGTTATCCATAATCCCAGATAATGCTGTAAGCAGATACCATGGCAAGCATAACGCAAATTACAGTGAAACAAAGAGTGAATCACACTTTGTGAAACCAACTCCCACCTCCCATGGAATCTATCATATACCTACTCTTGTAGAATGCCCTACAAACATTAATTTAAAAGATATTAGGGTCGTGAGCAGATATAAAATAAAAATATAGAGTCGGCATGAAGTAAAAAAGTTTGGATACCACTAAAATATGGCAGTATAATATTGGAATAACTGCTGGGATTATTTCTTGTAGGATGACCCAATATATACGCCTGCATGTAAGCATGCAATTTGAAGTCTCTATGCAATTGTGCTTCTTATACAGCTGGTTTTTAACCTAGTCCAGCAACGATAAGCAGCTTTAGCCAATTTAGATTTGGAAAGCGACGACTAAGCTCCTTTGTCAGTTTGCTTATATAGCCAAGAGCAAAAAGTGCAGCAAAGGGTATATCCTACAAACGAGATTTCCGTGTTTCCGGACAGGCCCATAATTGCGTCCTTATAAACGTCGTACATGTACACCGAGCTCGTCACCTCCAATAGGATTGGCGTGATTAGTGACGTCACAATGCCCCTCTTACGGCATCCCACACTGTAGTAGAGTGTGTGTATATATAGCATGTACATACACCATATCGGAAATGATACCCAGCGAATGAACAACAAATTAAGTGTGCAGTAAACGCCTATAGAAACCCAAATAATAAAAATCCAGTTGCAAACGCGAGAAAGAGGATCGGGATAAAATGCGCGGAAATAAAGGGAATTCTATAGCAAACATTCAATCTGAGACCGAAGCAGGAGATAAGAGGTGTGTAATCTTGGAGAAAGATTAGACAGAGAAACGTGTATAGTCTATACTTCAGTTCTACAGCATTATTTGACAATGTCTCCATGCAGTTATTAAAGCAATGATATGGATGCATTGTAGCCAAACGAGTTGAATTAATTGATGTGAAACCATAGAAAGAAGGGCGGAGCAACACTAGAAATGCACGCCAGTTGAACTGGAGAGATATAGTAATCTTTTAGACTTTCATATATATAGATCCCTTATTATTGAGCACATTCACAAATTTCAGAGAGCTGCGCGTTGGAATAAATTGAAGGCGGCTATATATGATGATCATTTGAAAAGTTTGTCTGGGCTCTTCTTGCCGCATCTCCCTTTATTTTGGCTCGCACCATCGAGTCTAATTACAACGATGACAACTAGTGCTCAACGAAGATCAAGCCGACCTATTTCTCATCTCGTTCCAACGCAGAATGTATATACAGGCGTAATTAAGCCTGCGCCTTATCTGGCTCCGAGCGCCGAAGATGTCTTTTAAGCAAGACAGCTCCAAAAACTTATCAGCACTCGCCACCATTCAATTCCCAACAGGATGACAATCGTATAGCACTCCAGTTTGGTTGGCTTTTTTTCCGCCCAATCTATGCGAAATTACTGCTTACAGCCTCTTAAACTGCGCTATGGATGCGGTTACGATGCGCCTCTTGCATTCGCCTCTTTCACCTTCATGAAGAGGGGAGGGGAATGCTAATATTCCCACAGAGAACAACATCGCCATTCTCAGCCGTTTTCCCCTCCATATCTTAATTCCTGGCCACCATCTTCCTCCGATTTAATACTGCTGCCTTATTAATTGCTATACACCGTGGAGAATCTAAGGTCAAAGTTCATATATGAAGTTACTACAACTGGCACTGGCAAACATAACTATATTTACTTATTCGATGCATGCTACAGCTAAGGTTATCTTTATTCTCATGTCCATTTAGCAAACAAACTTTTAATAAATTCACAATGTTATGGACATCTTCATCTTCAATATTTTACAATTGTAATTCATTAAATTAAGACCGTCATAGCTGTATTATATTCTCAATTATGTATAAGATCTAGTTACGAATTGTTTTTTTCAATTCCCAACAGCTGATCGATCTTTACAGGATGCTAATTAATTTTTGGGCTTTGGGGAGGACATGCACACCATATCGGAGCATGTCTTTCACCAATAGCATCATTCAACACCGACTGCATGAAAGGCAATTACAAATACGTGCAGTGGAATCTCGATTGTTCGGAACTCGCTTATACAAAAAAAGTCAAAGGCAAATTATTTGTTAATTGTTAAAAAACAACTATTTGGCTACGTGTGAGTCGCCTCTGGTTCACTATGGATTTCCATGAATCGTGAGATTCGTGACATTAGTCAAACTTCGATATCGAAAGTCAATGACAAAGTTATAATTTAAAACCTAAATATATGCATATTCAAACATGTCATCGTTGCACGTATGATATGGAAAACACCTCATCACATTTTGTGGTATGTTGGAATTTTGTTGCAGGATTGCAGCTGTGTGATGCCCTTTTAGGAACCAATAAGCTACACACAAGTGGACTTCACACAGCTGAATTGCTGTTTAATATTGATTTTCCGCTTCCAGCCCGAATTACATTGTTTTCAGCGAATAAATCAGGGTAGCGCTACTAGGAAACAAATTTCATATGCAAGCATGCACGCGAAACTGTCAGTTCTTAGTATTAACATTTGATACAGTCATGTCTTCAAGCAAATATCATATTTTATTTAATTCAAGACAACATATATGAAATGCAGCATTACTACATAAGGCATTCGTTGAAACGTATACAAATAGACAAAGGGCAAATACCCATGCAGCAACAACATGAAAACAACGTTTATCATCAGGGTGAACTAAATAACAAGTGAATGCATAACCAGCAAATTTTGATAAATGGTGGTCTTGTTGGCAACTGATTAATCCCATGCAGCTTGCATGATTCACATGCATGTTGGAAAAATTAAGTGAAATCATAAGTTTTGAGCCATTTGAAATTTAAATAGCAAAAGTATAAAATAAAGTATAATATATTCAGTAAAACCTCAATATAAGACGTCACTAAAAAAGGATAAGTCGTCACCCCGTTTCATTCGTCTTAATTTACAAGTCCATACGAAATAATGGTTGGCCATTTTTGTTAAACTGGAAAAAAACACAATCAATATGTATAGAGTAGATGATTAATCATATTGATTTGCAGTTTGCCAGTTACATTGAATCACTCAAAAATGGCATTTTCTGATACTAATTTGTTTAGGAGAATGAAGAAAACAGCCGCCTTGAACGTGGTAACATAAGCTGCTATTGACTAGAAATGAAGATTTTGCTCGATAATCTCATAACTGCAAATTTAGCAGTAAAAAAGTGTCTCCTAGCAAATATTGCTGCTTTTGCTAGTGCCAAACGGGATCAAGTTTGCACTTAATAAGTGGAACACTGTGTTTCGCTAAACGTTTCACCAGCAGAAAGGATTTAACGAGAGCCGCTTGGGATAATGATAGTGCAGGAAAGCAATTAAGACAGCCTCCACATTTGTCCGCATACTTCAACGCTTGCTTCCTAATTAGGCCTCAATTCCAGTCACGTTTTATCGACACGCTCATTTACATGCATGCCAAGAAATCGCCATTGAAGCTATACGAGCCAAGCCAAAAAATTAACCCTTGCAGGATTACGGGCTCCATAAAAGATCTTTATGGTGCATGTATAAAGGAGCTAGGCTATACGAGTACATATACACCCGGAAAGTCAATAGATGACTGATTTTCATTTTTCTCGTATAGCAAGATATAGAAAATCCATGAACATTCATGCACTCCAAAATTATTTGAACACTGCAAATAATAATTATATGTAGCCTATATTAAATCAGATGAGAAAATGACAAAATTTATAGTACATTGCACGCGATACTTCTTCATTTATGCACTCACATAAAACTCAACACATATTAAACACATTTACGCCGAAATACTAAAATATATATAGCATGGTAAATGAATATGAATGTTAAACCCATGCATAAGCCTTCACTTGTTTAAAACAAATTAATTTTTTGGGCAAATCGATAACAATGACATTAACGCAGTTGTAAAATTCTAAACCTCTCTTACTCCCACTACCATACATGTGAACGTCATTTATGAATGACCTTTTACGGTGCCTAATTTATAGTATAGTAAACGACTCGTGCAGGAATCGGACCGAAGTGTAAAAAATTAAGGTTGTGTCCGGTGACTGGACACAAATACTATAGTCATTCAGTTTATAAAGACATTATTTTCGTATAATCGGAGATAGATTCGTGGTGACACCAAGATTAATAGCGAAAAGAGATAAAGCTACGTGCCTCGCCAACACGTTCATGGTTTACTCATGAGCTGTTCAATTCGCTGGCCACGCAATCACGTGACCCACCAGCCATCTAAGTGCGGACGCACCTTCGCGTGCATTTATTGCTAAAGTACTTAGAGAGGTAAAGACCACTTGCCTAATTCATATTGCAATTTGTTCAATCATTGACGTAACATCGATTGTAGATGGTGATGGTGGGCGGAAGGGTGGGGGAGGAGGTGAGGGTAGGAGGGGGTGACCATTTTCCCAAATGGGCCATTTCGCATTTACCTTCGCTGCTACATACATTTTGGTCCATTAAAACTGCCAAGTGCTTGAGAACAGATGACCGAGGATAATTAGGGTTGTCGAGCGAAAGGACTTCGGGCGACCCAAGGACCCGTTTACGTCATTTACACACTAAATGAAGCGAAAAATCCAGCTTTATTTTCCCCTAGCTGGATAGCAAAAAGGACATACACATGGATATAGGGTATATTGGGCGTAGTTGACCGTCTGTCATGTGCAAAATCTAAAATACAGGGCGTCCACTATGTCAGGGCCCCTTGAAATATCCGTGAATTGGGGAGTGTTACCACTTTCCCACATTCATAAGTGAATAACAAGGCTTATGAGAGGATTTCAAAAATAATATCGCACATGACCTTTGACGTCACCTTCAAGGTTATTCCAAATCCAACTTTTGAACCATTGTAGTTAGGGCCGTAGTTCCAATTTGGAACTTCACAAGAATCATAAAATTAGTCTAATGAAGGATATTTCATAAT
>JAQIWR010001944.1:0-12312 GCA_034695945.1 Glomeris hexasticha
AATATTGCCAATGGCGATAACCCTAAAATCTTGCGCTGCGATTTCTTGCATGCAATATAGTTGCGCACCGCGGCGAGTGTAAATTTTGAGCTCAAATCTTCGAAAATACGAATAAATGGCACGTTTTGATGTATTTATAACAAAAACGATGTTAGTTTTCAACAAATTTTGCATGGATTATTCTTTTTGAGGCGATTTGCGATAATACGACGCAAACGAAAATTCGAAGCGAGCGTAGTTGAAAGTATAGTACTAAAAGTAACTACAATCGCGCAAAACTGGCAGCGAATACGAAATTTATTTTCTGGTTTTTCGCGCATACGAATGAGAATTTAAACGGAATCTTTTTTAATTATTTCGTTTTTAATTAGGATTTTGTATTAAAATTTCTCGTCCGAGAAAATTCAAAGTGTCTAATATTTCTTACATTTTTATGCCTTTTCAATAATTAAATTCTGTTTCAAGTCACATTTTACTACTTTGCTGCATGTGCACACAAAACTTAAATATTCGTCAACTATGATAATTTCCGTATACTATAATCTTTGCTATAACAGCATACTTGAAACTTATAAACATAATCCTCTTTCGGTTCATTGAGTGTAATGGAAGTTTCGCTTGCAACTGATTGTCAAAATTTCTTACGTACAACTCTGCAAGTGAGGATTGAAATGGCAAAAGGTGAACATTGGTACGAGTATCACGGTTCGTGAATTTCTAATAAAAGATAATGTGTGCAATTCGGTAGGGATATAAATTGTAGGACTACCTGCACTTCCAAGGCGTGGTATGCAGCGATGAGGCCCAAAAGCACCGCAGTTGACATTGTGATGAGCGTCTTGAGAGCAGTCGAATAGAAAGAAGCCTGCAAAACATTTTTCACAAAATCCATTATCATTTTTACTTTCCTTCACATCCTCTCCACTAACATACCCAAGACACTTAAACCTCAAATCAGTCTATAACCAAGTTCAACTTGCCCTTTAACGAGCATAAATCACTGCAATTGTGTGTCACAGTGAAATACAATTTGCACTTTGGTTATTAAACAACATTCATTTTTGAAATGCAGTTTAACCCCAATCCTTTGTGTTGCATTTGTAAAAACAGGGTGCGGCAGAATTACCTCCTCGATTTGGAAGGAGCGTAGCTAGGGGTAATGAGGAAGTACAGCAGTGGGGATGGTGCCGTTAGAGAGCTGTGTTAGTGCCATTTTCAGTTCACATAATGACTTGGACAGAAAAGCATCGCGATTTTGCTGTAGAGGAATTTTATCAAAATGGTAGATTGCCAATAATGATGCAGCGTGCAAATCTTCTGGTAATAATGCTGCAGTCTGAGGTCGGCCAGTAGATTTACTTTTTAATGCACA
The DNA here is from genome assembly GCA_034695945.1 of Glomeris hexasticha. Classification (NCBI taxonomy): domain Eukaryota; kingdom Metazoa; phylum Arthropoda; class Diplopoda; order Glomerida; family Glomeridae; genus Glomeris; species Glomeris hexasticha. Next base: position 1,373 of record JAQIWR010001944.1, read on the forward strand.
AAACTTGTTTGTTTGACGTTTGACATCCAATTTTGAATAGTTTTTTTTATCGGGACAAACAACTTTTGCATTTAACAGGAATTTACTGGCCGACAACGAAATGCAACACAACCAGAAAATGTGGCACGCTTCATCATTATCGGCGATCTACCATTTTGATAAAACTCCTCTACAGCAAAATTGTGATGCTTTTCCGTCCAAGTCACGGTGTGAACTGTAAATGGCACTAACACAGCTCTCCAACGGCACCATCCACACTGCTGTACTCCCACCCTCACCCTAGCTATGCTTCCTCCCAATTCGGGGAGGTAATTCTGCCGAGCCCTGTATTTCCAATTAGATAAGTGATATTATTCATTAATGCAAAAGTCGTATGTTATGTCCAGTGGTCAACTATTAACTTATCCAGTTTATATAGCATACAGTAAATAAATAAATGTGGTTTAAGTATTATAATACTTATAAGGACATAGTAAATTTTTACTGTATTAACCAGTTTAATATGACAAGAATTACAGATATTTTATTGGAAAAATAGCAAAGTTGCAGAATAGCAAATAAATAATGTGTTTATTTAATTAAATTACATGTAAACGCACATTCCTTTACGTAATCGTATTGTGCACGACTAATATAAAATGATGACACTGGGAAGGAAATGAAGAGCAAATATTGAAATGTCATATATACCACAGTCTGTCACGCCTATAAACAAGTCGCCATTTATTTTATCGACTTATGTCATATCTTGCATGTCAAGACAGACATTATTATTTCCAGGTGGTCCACATTGCAGTCTTTTTTGTTGCCCCCTTTTCCAAGCACTCACTTTTAATCCATACACGAGATGAGAAACGTTGAACACACCCACCCGTTATTGATTAATCGAGAATGTAATTTGAAAACTTTAGTTTGCCATAACGACCACACAAGAATGTCTTTAATTTAAAATAAGATGCTGCAATCCCTAGGAACGACTTCATTTCACCAGAAAATTCACTGTTCTCTGCTTTCTTCACCAAAGAATTCGTCCAATTTAGAAGCAACAAACGACAGTTGAAACAGCCCAGGACCATGAAACCTATCAAAGACTTGCACATTTCAGCCTTCTTACATGGCCCATGCAGTTCACTACATCTTCAACATAAAATTAACCTCTTATTGTTACATTGCTGTAAGCCTGCAGGGATTAGCATTGAACAAGCTGGAGTGTTCGTTTCAATTGCGATCAATGAATGCAAGGTCTCATATCAAACTTGATGGAAACTTAAACTTATTTACAGAACTTTATATGCTTCAAAACATGCTCAAGGGATTTAGAGTTTTATTAATTGAAAACACTTCTTTCTTGCCAAATAAAGAAGCAATTTAATGGCCTATTTCTTGTCTTCACAGCCAACTGAATTTTACAACTCTGAATTTGCCTATATAACGTAAAGGCACTTAAAATCTGTTTATCCCATAAACCTCCTCATATAAATACCAATAAAAATATTTCCTGGGAGGATGTCAACCAACTGCTTTCCAAATTATCTATAAATGTATTTTATAGCTCGGTATAAAAGGAGATTTTAACATAATGGACAAATTTAAGACAAAACAAAACTATTAATTTATATTGTTTTAAAGGTGAACTGACAAGGTTTTGTAACATACCCTGGAAAGTGTGTAATTCTATAGATTTGATGCCAATAAAACGACTGGCGCAAACAAAACTTTTTTAAAAAATGTTAAAGAAAAGTTACGAGTAGTTAAAGAGGGTGACGCCCTGGCGTCATTGAAGGACGGTGTCACCGTGCTGGTGTCACGGTGTCCTGTTTTGGCAAAATTTGAATTTTCAGCCAATGAGGCCATGCACTTCTGCAGTTTCAGCCAATGGCAGAGCATATCAAAGGCGCTCCAGTGTACATCTCTCACAATATACTACTCTGATATGAAACTAAACTAAATGATTCATATCTCTGGCAATAATGATTCAAATGGCCTCAAATTTTGGGACAATTTTCCTAAATTAGTGGCAATCAAATGCTAGTTTATTCACGGTGTGTTGCAAAACCTTGTCACTTCACCTTTAATTTTGTATTCTGTCTTCTCAAATTCACTGAATCAGTTTTCACATTGCCCCAAACAAGATTATATTCACCACACAATTCATTAACGGCCCTTGTTCCAGTTATTTTCTGGCCAGGAATTACATGACTTCTAGGAATGTTCACAATGGGCAATGTCCAGACAAAACAGTGTGAAACTTTTGATTAATTATCTGCCTTGGACATATTTTTCGATGGAAGTTTTATAAGCTACCCTAATAAAACCAATTGCTGCCAACTGACAATAATTAGCAATTGAGTTCTGAATTCTTTTCCATAACATCTAACATCGACCATTCATGCACCATATGTGCCACAACAAAGTGTGTTACAGCAGTTTTCAGTTGCTGTCCGAGTTGTTATCGGAAAAACACCGGCTGCCACAGATTGTTTGTTTTACTCTCCCACCACCAATTCAGAGCTGAATGTCAACATTTCGTCTTCTGTGTTAGGTCCTACCCCCAAAAATAGCCTATATAAAGCAGCTATATTTGTGTTGTTTTATTTTCTTCCACCATGTTCAATATCAGACTTTTCCAAATTGTTGTTATACTACAGTTTTAGTAAGGATATAATTTCCACTTAGCTTGATCCTCTATAAAATACTTTGCAAGTGGATTTTGGCAATTGCCCATCTACTATTTCGCATATTGCTCCATATGGAGGGACTTCATTAAAGGTGAACTAACACGGTTTTGTAACACCCCATGATATTCGGACAGCAGAAAGTATGATTAAAATTAAAACTATATGTTTATTTGTTTTTTTTTTACAAATGTATTAAAAGTGTTTTAATAGATTGAAGTTTGTGTGTTTTTGGGCCTGTGCAGAGAGGCTAGGAATGGGAAAATTCTAGTTTGGAGATTCATTGTAACATATGCAGTGGGGAAGCCACCTGTATAATATCCAGTAGGCATTTAGCACGTTTTGGTGCAAGTGGCATGCCATACGCACTGTCCCGGATGTAAATTTTGACCGTGTGAGTACTTGAGGAACCATTTGCGAATTTTTATCAAAAAAACGAATCGGTAGAAAATTTAGAAGAAAAAATGGGACATATGCAAATACATGCTGTTCATTCATACAAACTTTTCCAGAGAAATCGCTTGCAAGAAATTTACCCTGTCAGTTCACCTTTAAGGATACCAACATGTGCAGAATTGGCAGTTTTCGTTCAAGGGCATGGAAACATTGATCCTTTACACTCGCAACGTGCCAAACCATAAGGACACATTAGGGAATAAAATGTGCCTTCTGCTAGAAAGTAAAGAAGCTGACAATGGCAAAATGGAGTAGAGTTGAAATCCCTTTGGGGCATACTGCACCATTTGCTAACTGCATGTACTAGAATGATGGTCAGCCAGTTCCCTAAGATTTATAGGAACGGGTTTTAAATTTTATAAAGTGGGAGGGAAAGAGGGGGAAAATTTTGAAATAAATGAGAAAATGCGGAAGGAAACATTATGATGTTGTACAGCTTGTCTATCCTCATTAAATGTGGCGAGGATTGAAGGAACACGGAAGCAGTTTACTAGTTGCCTCTATAATAACAGATAACAGTGACTTTTTCAATGAAGAGATTGCATGGCGCCTGTCTGACGATGATATTGCCCTAAATCTGGCAACACCACGCTAAAATTACATAGGCTACAAAATCCCTAACATAAAACTTGTAAATTCATTTCTAAACCAAACTACTACTTGTAACTAACATTTATCAGTTGACTGACATCACATTAAATAAACTAAAGTTCAAATAATAAATAAATCTCTACAGATACAAAGTTTTCCTTCTCGCAAAAACTGTCAGAATTTATATGTTAAATTTTACACCGTAAAATTTAAATGCACATACATAGTTTAGTAGTAATTATGAATAAAAGTCATTTGTAAAATTTAAGGAAGTTTCGTTTAGGAAAATGTTCATGTTCTGTGTAATTGTATAAGTAACAGCAGTGAATGGCAAATATTTCTGCACTCATCCAAGCATTAACACTAATTTTGTTCAACTCAATCATTAACTTTTTGAAATGACCAAGTGGGATGTGAAATACTGTATGGTATAAAGTTTCTGTAAATTCAGCTGTAAATCAACTAAAATGCTGAATAAATAAATAAATAAATAAATAAATAAACACATAAATCCCTAAATAAATACATAGTACATGTTTAAATGCACATGCCAAATGCCAACAATCAAAGATTCAATAAAACTAGTTTCATCACACTTAATTTCACTGGACAATTGAATGAAACCACAGTGAAATCTGTACATTACATATTTATAGTACTATACACATATATGTTAGACTCAAATCTCAGTTACTCCATTTTTTAGAAATAAAGGAGATACAGACCTTTGTGAAGACGCTCGCGGATGACAACTCGTTCTCGATGACCATGACCACGATGCCAAACATGGCCATGACCAGTGCATAATCGCTGATCCTCTTCCTCTTCTCGAAGAGCGCTTTCCTGCGTCCCAGTCTGTATCCCACATTCGGTTTATTATGCCTCCTCTGCTTCTTCTCTTCGGTGTACTTGGGATAATCGGAGTGCACTCCCATGAGGGCAGCCGCTGGGTCTTCGGTGGTGCCGGCAGCCAACGGCCCCACGGTGCCCCCAACTGCCCCTGTCCCACCACCACCTTGTCCACAGCTACCGAATCCACCTCCTGCACCGAAAAGCCCGTAACCTCCTGTCGTGACGGCCACTGGAGCTGCTGCCGCTTCCTTCACGTGACCTCTCATCGACCCCGGGATGGACTGAGTGGAAGTTGGCTTCCGAAGCTGCTTGAACTGTCTGATAGCACCATTGATTCGCATAGAGTCAGCCGCGATCTCCGCAATGTCACTCTCCCTTTCGCGGTCTCTAAGTTGCCGAAGCGAAGCGCTCGGAGCGGGAGGACCATGGATGCAGTGCAAGCAAGATTCGGGTTGCGAGTGTTGCCGGATAACCGGGTCCCTGTAGGTGGTCGCATGCACCGGGAAGCCGTACAACGGTTGCAACTGCTGGTGGTGCCCGTAGCCACCAACACCACCACCAGCAGCACTGGCACCGTGGTGCGATTGAGTCTGCACAGTCACTGGCACTGAAACTGGAAGTAGCAATCCCTCGCTCGATGTTACACCACCCCCACCCCCACCCCCGCCCCCACCACCACCTCCTCCTGGATTCCCAGCATGCACCGAACGCAGACTCTCGCGTGAAGTAGACAGAGCCCTTGCCAAAGCCACGTGTTCGCAACGGCATCTCTGCGCATGCGGCACCAAGTAAGATGACGTGGCGTGTCTCGATTGGTAGTGACGGTGGTGGCTTTGGAACACTTCCAAGGGCTCTAGACAACGCCGGCAGTGCAGCTGCAGATCGGGAACAGACCTGGCACTCTCGGGAGCAGTGGTGCCTGCAGGTGCTCTAACATCTTCCTCGTTCGGAGCAGGATTCGGAGTAGGAGAAGGAGTAGGACTCGGAGCAGGAGCAGCAGCGTTTGGAGGAGGGTTCGGGTTGGTGGTAATGCTGTTGGCGTTGCCTAGCAACGCGTCCGCACTCGAGTTCAGAGAGAGGCTCAAATCGGATTCGGTGGTGATTGCAGATTGGGCCATAGCAGCCAAAGGCGGCCTCTGGATGCAGTTGGAGTCGAGAATGGACGTGGCCACTCCTACCGGGGTCACGATGACCACAGACTGCTCCATGGACTGTTGTCTGGTTGGTGGTGGTTCTTCGAGCAGGAAGCGTTTTCGGGCGGTTTTTGGCAATGTGGGCTGCAGTTTGAACGGGGGCCAATCGGATGGTTCAGGTTCGTCAGTCTCGGAATCGGATGAGGATGGAGATTGCAACGGCACCAACACCTCGACACCCAGGTCACGACTCAGACAAGTGCACATCTCAGAAGCACGTCTCCAGGCTGTCTTCTGCCTCCTCCTCCTCCACCCACTCCTCCTCCTCCTCCCTCCACCGTCTTCGTCCGATGAAGAGTTAATAGTGACCGCGAATCGACGGATTCACTGCTCGGATCGTCTCCGAGCATCGCGAGTTTCCTCCGCTCCGTTCGCGAAATTTTCCAACACACTCTATATTCACGAAGAAAGAAAAGAAAAGAGAAAACACTCATAAGCAATTTTACAAATGACCGTCACCAAAGCATGACAGCATTAAAATTATTTAAAATATGCTATAATTTATTTGAATAGTTGTTTTTAAGTTGTTGCTACAAAATTGAACTGTTAATTTTTATTCAAGGATAGAATGAACATGAAAGAAACAGAATTAGGTGTAGTTCTCAGACTGGTGCATACTCCTGTACTACTCCTACACCGCTCCAGAGGACCGGATTTGAAACATGTACAAAATCAATTGGACAGTGGCGCCATCACTGGAGCAAGTGGAGAAGCATTCCTATACCAACTACCAGCCCTTACATATATCATGACATCATTATACTTTATGTATTTTATTTTGGAACAAAATCTGTTAACTACTCGCGTTATGATATAAACTACAGAATTCATAAATTTAAGGAAGAGGAGATTCAATGAACGATGTAAATTCTTGAAAAACTAGACATAAATCCATACTTGCATGGTTACTGAACTTTGTACTAAGTTATACCAAGGTTATACAAAGGAAAATATGTGAAATGTTCCAACATGCAGCAAGCAAGAATTTAAACAATTGAAACAACAATTAACAGAAACATCAAAATAAATTACTAAAGTTGATTTAAACAAATACCTGCATTATGGTCTTTAAAACCTTGGTTAAAACAAGGGTTAAAACTAACACAAAGAAATAATACTATTCAATGTAGGCCTACAATAATTTCTATCTAATGTAGACTAAATCAAAAATGCAATGATAAATTTAAACTACATAATGTAATTTAAACATTGTATATTTGTAGTTGTAAAATTAAATCTTATTTATAATCACATGCAGTTTTGCTTAAAAACTAGACTGAATTTGGCGGGCTTTATGGTGGGAAGACAAACGTATGCGTTGAAGCACCACCTAGCGAGAAAACGAGGTACCTGCAAATATTTTCCACCCACCATCATGAGCCTGTCGATGAGATTCGGTAAATAAAGAATGGGAATTGTTGATTGTGAGTAAGAGCAGGAGTTGGTTGGCGTCATGTCCGAACCAAAACCCTCATCCATCATACTTGCTTTTATAGGGGTAAAGAGATAGGAGTGTGATTGAAGACTAATTCCCATGCTACAGACCCAAACCAAATTGGACATTCTGTATATGGCCATTATCTGATTAGTGTCGCTATTATTGCAGCAGAGAATAAATAAAAAGTTTGCATTTTTTCCTCTCATATTCTCGATCAATAAGCTTATACACGTACATACACCACAGCACCACCACGATTGCAGCATTTGCTTTGTATACAAGTTCAACTGAAAAATTAATCACACACACAAGCCATGGAGGAGGTGATCATTCATTTTTAAACTGCTCATCATTATTTTCAGGATAACTAACTAACTAATATATCAAGAGTGCTAATATCCAATATCCAAGGAATAATAACAGCTTCAAATTGTGAGATTCAACACAAAGAACTCGACAACTGTGACTGTGACCCCACAAAATGGCCGTCATAAGTTGGCTTCACTGCATAGCACCCAATGTATTTCAAAAGTAAATGAGTTAGGTATATTCGAAAAATTCAATATTAATAATGGTAAAATCATAACAATTGAGACTATTATAAATTGTACTACTATATAATAGAGATAGTCTACAGCACAAACAATAAGGTTAGTACACAATTTTAATAGTGTAGAACGAAAATAGGATTATTTATGTAACAATGGACTGTATATCCCTTATTACTGTTATTTATTCGAAAACAGCAGCTAAATTAACGAGTTCACCGGGATATTTAGCTGGTGGGCACTTAATTAGCAACCTAGTAACTATAAATAATTGATAGCAAAATATATGGGAAAGTATAAGCTCGGAGCGAGCAATTAGCAACAATCGAATTAAGTATAGTATGAAAGTAATGCTATTAGTTTAATAAATATAGATATTTTTGGAAAATGCTTCCAGCAAGAACTTATCAAGTAATACACTTAACAATATTTATTGCCGATTTTTGCTGATAAGGTCCGTATTTTTACGACGACAACTAAAAGTTTAAGTGCTCTGCACGTAAAATCAGATTTAAATATAAATATAAGTCTATCCATTATTTCAAGGGTGTCTCGATCTCCATATATCAGATTGCAACTTGTGATCAACGTCACAGAGGGTGGCATATGAGTGGAAAGGTGCTGCCAAGTATGGTGGTGGAAACACGTACACTGCAATGTTCCCATAAAGACATTTAGGCCTACCATTACTTGATTGTTATTTATTTTGCAAAAATCTCAACTCTCTCAGTTCATTGCAAAATATAATTTCTAAATCTCACCCAAGGTGAACTAACCAAGAAGAATGTAAGTGTTGCAACAAAATCTCTGTGGAAACTTGTAAAAATAGTTATTAGCACTTAAAGTTGGATGGGGTAATTAAGTTAGAAGGTCCGCTTTTCATAGACAACTCTTGCTGGAGTTTTTCTTAATGTTGGTTAAGTTTCAGGGTACCTTACAAAACAGTTGAATATGTCTAACCACTTTTAAAGCTGAACTGATACTAATTACAATGCATGGTTTATTGACGACCATTTTGATTTAAAACTGTATTATTTCATTTTTATTTAGCATTTTAAACTCCTATTTTGGTTTAAGTATTGGAATATCGATTTTGGCCACAACTCCACTAATAACATAGTAATCGAATCCAAAATAGGAAATATTCAAGTAGCTTGACAACTGACAATTGTGGGATCGATAAATGTCATTCAGACAGGTCTACATAAAAAATAGAAATTAATTCGGCATTCCTGCATTTCAAAATCAATACTCAATGAAAGGAGAGTTTAAACTTTTAATGGTGGCCACATGTTGTCAAAAGTGACTGGTTAGAAGACAAAACAGCTGTTGAAAGATGCTGCAAGTGACACATATACACGACTTGCTTTGGATAAATAGTGGTTTTAAAGGAGGGAGAAATTTCTAAGCAGGGGTTTTGTGTAAACAGCTTAGTAGCACACATTGTTCAACACAGGACAGTTCTGCATAATTAACTGTGCTGAAAAGAGGGACCAATTCCTTGAAATAACTTTGCATAATTAGATGTGCCCTTTGCAGCATACAGATTAGCATTATTATAAAACACTTTCAGTTACGTACACAATTCAAATTAAAGTTTACAGCAAAGGAATAAAAGTTTGAGCAAACTATGTAAATTAAAAGTTAAATTGAATTACGATTTTGTAGTAAAAATGATTACATGTCATAAATAATTTCATAGGAAAATAAAATTGCTGCACAAAATTATATACAGTATATGCAATAATAATTGTGAAAACTTACCAGTTCATTCACATGCATGATGAAAAGCTCTGCAGAATTGTGCAGGAAGTTGTAGTTGAGCATAAAATTATTCACAAAATAGCATAATAATCCATTCGAATAATTTTCTGTCAATTATGATATTCAAAAATATTATTCACAGTAATCCTCATAGTAAAGTCTTAAAAGAAATTCTTGAGAACGAGTTGAATGCAAAAATTATACAAAGGATATTTGTAAAACAAAGTCCTTTTGTCTTGAAGAGGCAATTAACTTGAAAAAGCAACGTCTGTCAATGATGGAGAAAGAACAATAATGGTTGGTAGTGGTTCTTTCAATTGGAGGATCTGTACTCTATCATTTTCGCTTTTAACAAAAATGAAAAGCATCTCCTGAAAGAGGTATCCATAAAAACGGTAAAAATAGTTACAACGGCGCTCCATTTATACTTATTTATAGATGTGTGCAAATAAACAGCTGCAGTGTCCTTTAAGTACGAACGGATCGATTCTGCAAGATCAACTTTCATAATAAACCTGCTCCACTCAATTTGCACGCAACCTAATCTACATAACCCATATGCCACAAAAAAGAACAATATATGCAAAAATTATCATACATGCAGGAAGTAGAGTCCCTATAGCAGGAAGATGATGAAAGCGACCTCTGCCGAGGCCTATTCATACTAGAAAAAATGACACTAAACGAATTCGTTCAGTGAAACAGAGCGTGAAAATACTTTTAGCAAACAAAAAAGGAATTACAGGCTGAAAATAAATCACATCCTAAAAATGTCCCTTTAAAAACCTTGTACACATGCTCTTCTACAGATCATATGAAGAGGCAATATATCATATAATTAATTTATTGATCTGTTGTTAACTCATGTTTATATTTTTATGAACTGCATGTGTCTGAAAGAGTTATTACCAGGTGCTAAAACAGATAATAAACAGTGATAATAAAATCCTAATTAGAGGAACACTACTGCAATAATGACCATGCAACTAGTAGGTGTCCCAATTAATTCAAAGTTACATGCAGGCTCCAAATCAATATTTCGATCAGAATAACCTGATTAGTACATTTGCCATATTTGGCGAATTCGTGACGAACTTTTTACAAGGTGAGCACTTCTGTGACGCCCAACAAACTTCAGTTTTAATTATTCACACTGCATTAATGTTACACGTGGCAACTCATTTCGTGGACACATAAAAAAAGCCATCGCATTTACAACACAACAACATTAATTATATGGTATTTGTCCCAATCGAAGCTGGCAACAGTGTGCAGACGTCTGCAGGCGCTTCAAAACATTTCCTCCACAATTCCCTACTAATTTCCTTTTCCAAAAATTAAACTAAGTACAGGGTGTTTCAAAAAGATTCATCCGATTTCAAAAAATCATAACTATTCAGCCTTGAATCTGTTTTCAATGACC
>JAQIWR010001945.1:0-12311 GCA_034695945.1 Glomeris hexasticha
ATATCCTGCAGAAAACGTTCTCAAATCCTGCAGCATATTTTTGCAGTTCGAAAATCCTGCAGGATCCTGCATAAATTGTTGTACTGGGTATGGTTCATTGATGATTCTAGGAAATTTGTGTTAAACCTACTAAATGTATTTTAGGGAAATTCTGGCAAATTGCTGGAAAAGTAAAATTATAATTGCTAATTTTAAACGAAAATGTCAGCCTTATTAAATGTAAGGAGAATTACATATATACAATTTATATTGGTTTTCATGAAAATTATATGATCATTTATCAAATGGTGTACAACATTAATTCAGTAAAGCTCTTTATTGAATTAGACTGACAAGGAATGCAGTTAAGCCTAACAACTGACTATATATTAGCCAGTTAAATGTATTCTAATTAAATAAGATACACCATGGATACACGTTTCTTTAATCACGAAACTCTTTATCGAATGAAGATGACAAGGAATACATTTAAGCTTAACTGGCTGTAATAATGAAATCATGCTTTTTTTGTTAAACTAAGAGCAATTTTATGTAACCTATACTATACTGAAACCAGGGACATAATATACCTGTGTCCTTGCTCAAACCAATATAAAGTTTATGTATTTTATAGCCTGAATTCAGGTCAAACTTTATGTATAATACACAATTTCAATATTTAATTTACATATATGTATATACATGTAAAAGAGAAAATTGTATATACTATAGGCCTACTATAAAGTGTGGTACCTTGGAAAAGGAGAATATATCTGTGAAGTTTATGTGGCATTTCGGTGCTGAGATTTGGTTGACCGCATCCCTATAAAAACATTAACACATGCATGTTGAAAAGATATGTGATGTACGTGGATGACATTATTAGTGGGCACAGGCAATCTTTCTCATCTTCTTCCGATCCATTTACCTTGGCAAGCTTCATCCATGTATTCATACTGTATGGAGGTGAAGTATCCTGCCAATCCTCTTAATCCATACCTATTCGCAGCTCATCACATCCCCCCCCCTAATTTATTCTTTTGCTGCTGTATGTAGACTCTTTTTTGTTCATTTTGTTTGAATATATTTCAATTGATGAACTCCAAATTATTTTCAAATAAATATCGAGCACAATTACATTGAGCATTCATCTATCTATATCAATAAATGAGAGTGTCTGTCTGTCTGTCTGTCTGCATGTGTGTCTGCCACGATGCATTCCCACAATTTTCATGCTATCGACTTGAAAACTTTGCAGGGGGACACGGAATTTCGTGACCCAGGTCACTGGGGGTCACATGACCCCCGTCCCCCGCCCCTCCTATGCCGCGTAAAACCCCCAAAACCTCTCCGTCGTGTCACCAACAGTTGGTTTTCCCTGCCCGGCACTACCTCTTTGCCATATTTGTGACTCACCACCTCCTGTCCGGCGGAGGGGGTGAGTCAGCCGGGTGGGTGGGGGTGAGGTAGCCTCCCACCTTCCCTGGTTCCCTGGGCATTGTTGAAAAACCCGGGCAACGCCGGGTATTATTGGCTCGTTTATTTATAAATGCGAAATTACATTGCAACCATGTATACCCTAATATCATAATTATAAGTACTTAGACCTATGATTTATTTATTGAGACAACTCTGGCTGAATAAGTATGTGTACATCATTCTGCAAATGATGTTACTTTAATATTCATATGGTGCTAATCACACACAAAAGTTTAAAGCCTTGGGGATAGGTGCTGGATATCCGGGCCAACTTATGTTTACTGAACGTATTAATGTTTGATTAGGTTGTTGTACATAATGGATTTTGATATCAAAAACAAACATCATCAACGGTTTAATTAATGAAAATACGGTTTTGATTGTAACTTGTGTGCGAAATGTTTTTGCAGTTGTTTGGAGTCCATATAAATCGACAGCCGTCCAAGAAGAGTCATCAGAGGCCCCTAAAAGCCCCCCGAAACAACCCGAACCTAAGACCCCCGAAAGACCCGAGGCGCCTTCCCAAAATGCCCAGTTATCCTGGAAACACTTTGGGATAAGTGGAGGAAATAATGTGGATCCACACCTCAGAAATAATGTGAGTAATATATTTTACTGTCATGATACTGCATATGTTACGCTAGACGTTCTTCTCTTGATTTGGGTCCTATTAGGAGACACTGACAACCCATGATCCAGTTCCTTCAGAAGAGTTTGGTGGAAAATTGCCAAGACAACCACCATCTATTCCTCCAAAGGCACCTTCAAGCTCCAGTCGAACCACTGTTTCCAGTCTTTCTAGCTCATCGGTGCCATCTTCCCCACCAGCACCTGCTTTACCTCCACTGCCATCATTCAACCGAATTCGACTTCCACCTTCCCAGAGCCCAACGATCACCCTCCTTCAAAAAGCCAGAGGCAAGTGATCATATTCATTAATTAAATCTATCTGGAGCTTGTAATTTTTGGCTTCTCGTTAATTAAATCACAGTTAAAAATGCTGTATATACTTTGTTTACATTCAGCTCATGAAAAGTTGTTTGAAAATATAATATCCCTGCATGATTAATGTATACTTGATATTTGTAATTAAGCCATATTTAAAGACCTTTTGCAACAAGCAGATGCTTGCCGAATGTAATAGTAATAATAATATGCAATATTTACTGACATGACTGTTTTTGTGATGCTTGATTGTTGATTGATGGATGTTGTTTGCTTGTCTCAGAGGGGCATATACCCAAAGGCACAGTGTACATAGACCACAAGATGACCGATCGAGGTTTGGGACTATACAATATAGCAATCTTGGAGACTGACATCTCTTTTCCGCACCAATGGGTATTGAATATCTTACGGTGCTCTTTACTCGTGTCGTAGATGAAAGTGGCTCAGGCCGAGAGATGCCAATAACTCGGACAGGAACTGGACCGCATGACACCATCTATGCCATCAAATATGAAGAATCGCAACCTACTGGCAGAAGGATTGTGCACAAGGCACCGACGCAGTACATTGGAATTGGGCCTACGGAACAAGGAGTTCCCGTTGGACTGCGCACGGTAACTATATAGTACTTCAATGTATAATGTGTGACAACATCAATGCACCTTCTTTAATAGCATGACTTTTTGCACAATTGTTACTCACCATTGGATATTTAAGGAGGAAGAGGTAATTTGAGTTACGATATTCATGTTGTGTTTCTTAATTACGTTGAATTATTTGGTGGTAAAATGAAAAAGTGGATAAGTCACAATTAGTATAAGTAAAATTTTGGTGGGTTTGCATCAAATGCCATTGTTTTTTTAAAAATAATATTAATAATGTTGATGAAATATTGGAATTATTCAAGGGATTTGGCACAAAATTTAAGGAATAAATGAGGTTGTTTTGTATATATGTGGTATTTATTAAAAAAGTTTGAGGCAAGTAGCAAACTTAAATATACATATTTTATAGCAAAATAAGTTCTATAATTCCAAATTAAATAAAATGTTAGGAGGGAATAATACTCTTGAAATTCCAAAATGCATAAATTGTTAAAAACACTGTTATTGACTGGTATAATACTTACCTGTATTGACCTTTTGTCTCAATATTCAGAGCAGAAATATTTAAACATTCATATGTTCGTTTTTATGACATACAAACTCCAATAACATCCACTGCATTTCCTGTAAAATAAGATTTTTTTGATGTCTCCACTTTTTCATTTTTATCTGTTATTATTCTGAACATTTCATGGTTTTTAAAACGGATTTTCCTCTTTTGATAATGTTTCAAAAGGGTGTGAAAGAGGAAAACAAAGGAGAATGGTACAAGAGGATGTACAAATCTCTTCACCGAACCGAACATGATGGTCAGTATTTTACTTTAAAATCTATAATATTTAACTTCATTCATTATGGCTAACATTCATCAACTAGCTATTAATTTAAGATAATTACGTGCTGTTAAATAACTCTTCTTCATTTTCTTTCACAATGTATATCTCTTTAACTTCCTGTTTCTATCTTTTTCCTTCCTAAAATACCTTACAGATGATTACTTGGTGGTGAAATACCGTAGACAAGGTTATTATAAAAGATTTTATCCTTATTGTGTGCAGTAAATTGATTGGTTTTTGTGTAACCCATAATGCAATGCTTGTCTTTTGCGCCGCCATTTTCTTTGTTAAATGCGATTATTTTCCCCAAACTTATTTTCTTATTTTGATTCAATATTTTAAGCATGACGAACATTGGTGAATTATTCCATCTATGTTACAAAAGTGAATTTTCCATTTTCGCTCTAGATTAGATTAGTTGAACTGTTATTTTTGTTTTATTTAGTTGTTATTTAGTTATTCGCATATACATATATAAGTTCATTATGTGTGTATTTTATATGAATGCATTGTTATTCGTCTCATGCATACAAACATTTTGTTGAATATTTTCCTGGAATGTGAATGTTTTACTTTGTAAAGTGAGTTCAAGTGTAGATGTGAAATGTAACAATTAATTAATATTAGTTGTAATAATTATTAGGTCGCATCCCGTATTCTTCTCATAGTGGCTACATGTCAGAGCCAGAACCAGATAGAAGGGGTATGTGATTAATTTTGATTTCGGAATTTACATTCAATTCAAGAAAAATGTTTTAGATTTAATTTATTTTTGCTTTCTGTGATTTGTATTTTGTAGACGATTATGATCATTGGAGATCTGCAACATTGGACCGTAGGAAAGCAAATGGTTATTATTGACTAGTTTCTTAGATCATAATTTAACATTTAAATTGCGTTGTAAGTTTGAGGAGTATGTGGAAATTGGTTAAAAAAAAGTGATTAGCACTTAAAGTTCGACGGGGTAATTAAGTTTAGTTCACCCTTAATTATTTAATGGGGGAAAATTTATTGTACCTTTAAATATAATTGATTTTTACTTTATATTATTACATGCAGAATCTTTTCAATCTGCGACTTCACGGACACTTCCCAATAAGGAGAGACAAAAACCAGTGTACGTAAAGTATATTGGATTCATGCATTTGATATAAAATTTCCTATTATGATATGGTACAGTTTTTTTCAAGCTACTACACATGAAATGCATACATTGTGCTGTTTCCATCATTTCAGATATCCACAATGGACACCACCATCGGCTCGTTATCGTGCCGACATCTACCGCAATCAACCGAAGCGAATTGAAGATTACGAACCTGGCCGGTCATCCATCGCTGAAATGATCGCAAAGTCGGTAAGTTATGTATCTAATAAACTTATTTTATCTGGACCACATTTATCTATTTATATTGCTGCTTGTTTTGTCCTGTGACATATTTATTAATTGTATCCAACATGTGCCTTTCTTATATAATTATAATTTTCCATCTTCCTGTGTTTACTGATTTACATTGTTATTTTTTCGACTATGTTCAATAAGTTTCACAGGTTATTTATATTTGTGTTGGTTACTTTGAAAGGCAACTGGAAAAGTACATATAAGAATGATTGAAACAGGTGGTGTGGTTGTGTTTGTATTAATAGTTATGAAACATTTGCAATTCCATTGATTCCACTCTTGATATTAGCTATACACCAAATGTTTTCTACCAATGTCTGATTTTAAAAATATATCAATTAAATGCAAAGAACTCTAAAACTTATTATTTGAATGAATAGTACTACACTTTGTACGCTTGTACGTACGTAGTAATTTCTGAATATCTTTCTTGGTTAAAATTAATCTGAGAATATTAATATTAACAGCATTTATATTTGTTATATGTAGCATTATTTAATGTTTTTGCTGTTTAAAGGTGAAAGGTTGATAAGGATTTATTTATCAGTGATTACTTAAAAGCAATATATATGCCATTTTGGTTGACTGCGCGTAACCGATCCGTTTTTTACGATGCTGGATTTTCCAAACATACTTGACAACTATTGATTGAGTGATGGAAGTAGTTTGACATTGAGTGTCTCATAATGGATTGATCTCCTCGTTTCTAGTTCTGGTGTGAGGTGTTGGGGATGTTTGACATGGTACGCAACCCGAACAAAGCAATATTGCTGCGTTAGTTCATGTACGTGCCGAGTTTAGTTTTGTGACAGTGTGCTGTATCTCATTGGGTTTGTAAGCATGACCTTTAATTGTATGTGCATGCTAAAAGTATTTTCAATTAATTATATACTCTGACTCGTTTAACGTTAATTTTGAAAGGAAAGTGAGCTGTGTAAATGGAAATATCGATTTCCGCGCTGTATAAGTATATACGGAAGTGCATTTGGCCCTTTCCTTCATTGACATTGTGTTAAAGCAAAGTCTCCCTTGTATGTAACCTCTACAAACTTCATCATATTATCATTCAGTAGAATCTGATTTACATAAGGCTATTGCGTAAATTAATTTTCAATCAATTTATCCAATAATTGTAAGATGCCATGGTCTGTCAATTTTAATCCTTATACCCTAAGCAGTTGAAATTATAATTAGCATATGATTGAATGCTATTTGTTTACTGCCTGGAATAGCTAATGTACTACTGTTGCAATTGCTTGATTTGTTGAGTCAATGCATGTCCTGCATATGTTAATGTACAGTATGTTCATTGAAATGGTAATTGGAAGTTGGTTGATAGCGCATGTGTGAGTTGTGCATAAATTGTTATGTATCTGATGGAATGGTAATTAACTTAAAACATTAACTGTATGCATTGTTTGCTAGTTGATAATATCGGATTTTACACTTTATAGTTAAGTTGTAAAATATCAAGGTATGAAATAAGTAGTATGCGGGAAAACAACCACGATTAAAATACAGTCACTGGGACTCGTGTCAATCCTGAATAATTTGTGGGATTTTATTGAAACCACTGACTGTATTTCTTTGTGGGGTACAGTGGGATAACAGGTTATGTGTTGTGTTCGAAATGAGAAATTAGTTGCTGATCGATTTCACTTTTAAGAATGCAGTATTATACACTTATTATTCCAATATATGTGCAACATATTCATTTATCTGACACCATCAAGGAAAATCAATGAGGTTATTTTGCCAGAATTATAATATAATACTATAGTAATATATTATTCAAATCCATACCTACCTATGTTTCCTTACTTTCACGTGGTATGTAATTTTTTAATGATTTTTGCCAAAGTAACTCCTTCTTCTTTATCCGCCGCCATCTTGAATTGCAGACTACCAATACAATGCAAATAACTGGCTGTGCTTTAATTCTCATGTAATTCAAGAAATTCAAGCCAAAAAGATTATTTACATCACCGTAATTTACAAACAAATACATACAGTTAGTACTTTCATTACTTGCCAATCAGAATATACTGCCATCTTGAAAGTGGAAGCAGAGCCTTTTATATAGTTATAGTACACGTGTTGGTGTCCTCCACAAAATATAATGCACCATTCAACATTTTTAACTTTTTGTGTCAGTCATTGTGTATGAATAATCCCTTGTTATCCTATATAAATAAAATGTAATTTGCAAATTCCTATGCAGTGGACCATTTTACCCCACTTTACCCCAGTTTTCCCGTGTGACATGAATGCAAGTTCAAGGACTAACATATGAATTTCACATTTCTTTTTCCTTCTGTACTTTCTTTCTTATTTCTATCCTTCGTGTTTTTCCAATAACTACATAAACAATTCCTAAAATGGTTCCCTACTCTCTCATTTCTGTCCACTTTTTTCTCTTCTTTCTCGTATTTCTGCTGTTAGGATGAGGACATAAGTCAAGTAGGAAATATGTCTGCTGACTATTGGATGACACCGTCACACCCCCTGGCGGCATCTTCTCTAGCGGTAGTGTTATTAACTTTTAATTAGCATCTATATTTGCATTTTAGAACTGTTTGCCTGCCTGCTCCTGTTCCTGTTCCTGCTGCTGCCATAGCTGTTATCTCCAATTGCGCATGTGCAGCATTTTGTCTCCCAGGAATATTTATTTTTGCATTTCTAGGTTTAGGTTTGCTGCTTCAGTTTGAAAACGTGTTCATTTTTAATATTATTGTTATTGTTATTGCTTTGTATACGTATAAGTTACATTTGCATTGCATATTCATAGTTCAGTTTGTTGGTGTTGAGCCATGTGTTTGATATTATAATGCAAGTGCTGCAATAATATTATGCTATATTAGTCAATGATAATTTAAATTAATGTTTGATGGCTTGCGTGTGAGTTGTTGGTGTTGTAGAGCTTTTTTGTTGATATATTGTGTTGTTTTTTTCTCGTTTCTTGTTGCTCTTGTGCACGAACAATAGCATCCTTTTAGTTACTGGTATAGCATGCTGCAGATGCAGAAGAAAGAGCCGAGGGTAATGAATTTATTAGTTTCATGTAGTTTATTAGTAATATGTAGTGTGCTTGTAGAGCTGTAACATGATGGCAAAGATTATCCAAATATGGGCATGTACTATACCTCCTATATAAGCTCTAAGGACGAGTAAATTAGTTAACTAAGTTATAGTAGACAACACATATGAGAGCTATGTATCATGAATTTATGAACATAGTTAGATGGAAAAGTTGTATATGTTAAATATGCTATTAATTTTAAGAACTGTAATTGTTTTGCATGAAATGATATTGCACCAATTTATGAATATGAATTTTCTGAAAGAGAATTGACTTAGGATGTTTTTAAATAACAGTAACAAATAGAATTTGCATTCAGTAGTCATAAGCAGTTCTTATTCCTATTGTTTCTTTCTATAATTACAAATTATCTTGCTAAGAACAAATTCATTTTTAGCTATAAAATATTCAATGAACTACAATATACAGTATACATAAGCAATTCTGTAATAATGTTTAATTTAAATATTTGCCTATTAGCATATTTTGGATAATCTCTGCCTATTGCTGTTTGATTTGAAGCTCTCTCAGGAAACTAAGTATTAAAACACTTTTAACTAACTACTCTACATGTTAAATATTTGCCTAATTAAACTTCTTGACGATTTACTTCCCCATTGAAGTGTGTAAATATGTTTTAATTAAATCTAATGAGCAGTGAATTTTGCAAGGTAAACAGCAAGTGTATATAGTATATACGCTTGGTGTAAATATTTGAGATTGAAACGAGGTAAACAGCTAGATGTAATTGAAAAATTATTTATTTTGCCGTTTCCAATCATGTAGCAGACCACCAAGAATACCTCTTACAGACCTGCATATCCCTTGTAAGTATTTGTTTACGCCAGCTGAATTACTATTGACTTAGAAATTGTGCCAAGAATATTGATGCAACTTGGTTGTATTGTGTTCAGTTTGTACAAGGACGGCTACGAGTCAGATTCCACATTGGTGTGCAGGAAGCAAATGGACACTAATGGTCAGACCCAGATGACACCAATAGAACAACGTGAGAGGTACAAAGACATTCAAAGAGGAGGTGAAATTCCCCTCACTGGTTTTCGAAGACCAGCACCTGAAAAGCCAAAAGGTAAGAAAGTCAAATATTCGTCTTCCCTTTCGAATCACTATATGTGCAATATAAATCAATTATATTTCATTTAAAGTTTTGCAGGAATTAATATTAAATTATGTAAAATGGCAGAAAACTTTCTGTAGGTAATTTTTATGTGGTGGATGGCAACAGGTATTGAGGCCAATTTTGAGCAAACTACAAATCTCTGTTATAACTAATGTAGCTGGAAAAAGTTAGTTAAACAATTAGTAATAATATAATACCTGCAAATGAATTTTTTGATTGGGCACTTTAAATAGAGAAATTAAATGATAATGTTTTTTATAATATTATATAATCTCATTTGTTGAACCCTGAATTGCCAAAAATCTCCATGTACATTGTTATACATTTGATATAATATTTAATGAAGATATTTGGTAGTGTTATACACAATTATATTCTTACCTAGGATACTGACAAGTGTTGATTTTGCAAATATTTCAGTTAGTTAGCAAAGCCAAAGGGGAAAAATCTTAAAATTACTGAATATTACAATTTTATATTCGAACTTCTTTGTAGTTACTGATGAAAACAGCTGATTTAATAGTAAATGTAATTTAGAAGTATTATTTTTTCATTCAATATGGCCAATACAAGTGAATTTTAAAAAGATCACCTGTGATAGTTATTACTCTGAACGTCATTAAATATGTTGTATCGAAATTCATAAAAATTACCTGTTATTGGTTTTCTTCCAAGTATAATGCCAGGCCATTAGCAAAATAACAATCACGATCTACATTATAGTATTGGGTTTTCACAAAATGTCTCTTGATCCTTGTTGCCCTATCACCACTTTATACCCAATAGAATTTTTCCAAAAGTAATACACACAACTTTGAAGTAAAATATATGATTTAAATGTTCAGCATTCTGTTGAAATGCATATGTTGCCCCATTACATCTATTTATCTATGCTGCTGTTGCTAATATTTATCTGACATCTGTAGTGAAAATAATATATTTCTAATAATAGCACATCTATTCTAAGTCCTCGGCATTGTGAACAGTGTTTATTTTTCTGTCAGTGTTTCTTTTAGTTGGTTAGTTGGTTTGTTTGTTTGTTTCTTTTTGCCAACGTTTTCCTTGGTTCCAGTTTGTTTCTTCCATCCTGTTTTGTCAGTTAGTTTTGGGACTGTAGTTTTAGGTTTGTGATTGTTTGGTTTTTATTTGGTATACAGCAGCGAAATATATATATTTGATTGCTCACCAAGTATTTTTGCATCAATTGGTTTTTTGGTCACTTGGTCAGCCACTGTGATTTGCTTGCCCAACATTGTACATAGTGACATACTATGGACACATATCACTCACTGCTTTTCCCCTATATGTGTTTGTTTCATGCAGTCACTGTTGCGTTCATTTCCAACATTTGCCAACTTCTATATTCACTAGCACACAACACACCTGTGTAAAGAAACTTCATTTTTTATGGAAATTCAACGTATTATTCTTAAACATCACATTTTTCTCAGTCACTAATGAAGTACCTCCTAAATATATGTACCAACACAAGCTATGGACATAATTTGCCATTCACTGCAATAGTTTTCCCTATTAGAAACACATTTCCATCGTGCTAATTCTGATGAGATACTGGTGCGCATGCTCTGATCTAACATTAGGTACCCAGCCCCCTATTTATTTCTCCTTTGTAGCATGTTTTTAATAATGCTTTTCAGCATGAGCTTTTATTGTTTCACTAATCAGTTTGCAGTTATGGTTGATATATTTTGGTTTACAGGTATAAATTGGTTGACTAATTCTCATTTGTGCTCAAATTAGCCCCCATTTGCAAGCATAATTATCTACTCAGGGTTTAAGTTGTGCAAATGAGAAATTCCCTATAACATGTTTGTATTTGTGCTAACTGCATTTAAAGCCGTATCACTTGCAAGCAGTGGATTTCATGTACTACACATATGTTAATTTTCAGAATTAATATGCATTTTGATTATTCTAATATGTATTAAAATTGCAACTCAAAGAATTATGGTCTCTTGTTTATATAAAAAAGGAATTTCATCACACAGATTGTAAAGTTTAATATTATTTAATTGACATAACAAAATCTAGTTTTAATATAATGTTTTTTGTAACAGCATTATAATTTAGAAAGCATTTTTAAAATGTGCAATTGTGTAAAAAATTAATTGTCATTCCTCAGGTACTGCTACATTTAGAAATGAGTAGTTCATCTGTTTGCTACCAGACCGGTTGTTGTGCCATTAAACGAAAGTTGTTCTCGTTTTTATAAATGAAAGTAAAACTTAATGTCTTGTAAACTGCAGTATATTTCTGTAATGTGCTCTGCATGACGTCACAATGCCTTTTCCCAAGGAATACAGTGATGCAGTGGAAGAATAATTTTATTGTGTAGCAGCCCTAAATTAATTTACTTTACCATCTGGCCTGGTGACAAAAGATGGGACTGTACATTTTTAGTGGAATCTCCCTCCCCGTGTATAAATAGTACTTACATGTATAGTACATCAAAGTTCATGTACATCAGCCGAGTAGAGTTGTCAGTAACATTCCTTTGCATACAAATGTTTACAGTCATGCATCTGTAATTCATTTCCAATCATGACTCTGGAGAAAGGGCATGCTTCTTACAAGGGAACTGCTTTTACAAGGGGAGCCCTGGGGGTGTTATACCCCAGTTACTGCTTCCATCCCTCAAAGGAGAGGAGCCAATTTCTTTGCGGTTGCAGGTGCAGGGCAACCAATTTAATTGACTCCTCCCCTTTGAGGGATAGAAGCAGTAACTGGTATAAAATACATAGATATTAAGGTTGAATATCGTCTTGATCGCACTTGATCGTTCGATGGTAACGCCATCTAGCGGGCGGTATGGACATCACCA